>WEZZ01006942.1:103612-119578 GCA_013400585.1 Chloropsis cyanopogon
CGGGGCTGCCCTGGCGGCCGCAGCGCCGGCGCAACTTTGCCCGGTGGCTGCTCCTTGAGGTTGGGTGGAAACATAAAGGGAAATAAAAAGGAGAGGCGGAGGGGCGGGGGGGGTGAGTGTGCCGAAGTACCAAACTCAGAGGGCGCTAAAGCTGCGCCCCGGAGGGTTTGGGGTGCTGGGTGCCCCAGGAGGGCTTTGGGGGGCTCGGTGCTCCCCTGCTGCTCGTGGGGTGCGCGGTGCCGGCTCCGAGCTGCGGGAAAGCTGGGCCGGTGTTTGGATAAACAGGAAGTTTAAAAGCGGCGTTTTATTGCTGTAAAAAAGTGCTTAAGGCCTGGCTGGTGGGATGGTTTTGGAAGAGCTGCGGACGGGTTGTGTGTCAGAGGTAAGGCTCTTCACCCTAAATCTCAATTTCTCTGTTTCTTTCTTTCCCCTACTTTTATTTTCTTTTTTTAAACATGCGTTTATGCTGTTGTTTTTAAGGTAACATGAATAATATGCACAGGGTGATGCCTCCAGTATTGCCGGGCATAAATTGTCATGTTAATTTGAAGGTGATTTTTTTTCCTGCCCCCAGACATAAGGAGACAGAATGTCGATTCTGTTTATAAACATTATCATTTTGTAAGCAAATTTTACCAAAACAATGCTACAAAGCGTAGAATAAGCCTGTTTACAGTGTAGATATGAGTGAGACTGCTATGCTGCTTTGTTTTCCTCTAAAAATTAAATTCAGAAGTCAGGATTTAAGTCATAGAACCGAGCTGGACAGAATAATGGTAGAAAATATTGTTAGCAGTGCTGGTTTTAAATTTTTTTCCTGTTATAACTAAAATTGAACAATTTCACAGTGCTTTATGTTTTGGTAAGTGTTGTCCTTATGAGAAAGAATGTTTGCTTTTAGGCCACGTTGGAGCAGCTAATCATCCCTTTAGCCTCATTGAAAATAATGAAGCCTAATAAATTGGAGTGAGTGTGTACTTTCTTTTCCAGTGAATTAAAATTAACTGTCATATTTGCGATGTGTGTACGTGTTTGAAGTGCATTGCACTGATTCCTCCTCGAGGGTCTTAAAAGATGTAAATATTCTTACTTAGTATTCGAGCCCCTTGGCAAGTAGCCTGATGCCCTTATTAAAATATTTTAAATCTCATTATTCTGTCCCACTAGGAAGGGAGCAAGAAAATACTATGAGAAATGAAACATTTTTTAATAATTTCATATTGAGATTGCATTAAATAATACTTTGAAAATGTGTTTCTTTTATAAATAAGAAGGGTTAAAAAGCTGAGTATAAATTAGACTGCCAGCAGAAAGATAATTGTCCAGTGCATCTCTTTGTTCTGTGCTCTTATCTGTTTTATCTATTTTTAGCTGTGCGTTGGTGAAGCAGGCATGTAAAATTAGCAGCCCAAACTGCTAACTTTAGTGTCTTTTATAATGTTGCTCTTTATTGACCCCCAAAGGCAGCAAGATTTCAATATTGGAATTCCTTAATGTTTGACAGATAGCATCCTCTTCAGTTTATTATTATGTCAGCCATCCTCAGAGTGAGATAGTGACAAAATATTTTGCCCATTGGCAATTCACTGGAGTATTTCAAACCAAAAGGAAACAAACAACCCCCTGCCCCCAACCTGCTTCATTTCCAGCCTGAACAAGAAATGAGTGTTCATGAGGTGGCTGCAATTCATAAACAGATGAGGGAAAGTGGGAGAGTTGAATTGTTCCTTCATTTTTGTCATTGTTAATATAGAATAATACTTGAGGTGTGAATTTAGTTTCTCTGTGTTTGTTTGATGGCATCGAGTGTGTAAATTGTAAATTGATGCAGAGTCAGTGGTTGTTGTCTGTCCTTCTGTAAACATGCCTCCCCCCCCCACCCCCTTCCATCCCCCCAAATAACAAGAGATTCAGTGTTTCTCCATCAGGGAATGTGTTACTTAATTACTGAATTGGCAAATAAAATAGTAATAACCCCGAGAACTGCTGTAGTCATGCTCAGTAGAAGAGTTTAGTCAATGAAACTGCTATTTTGAAATAAAACTACTCCAGTCACCTTTGTGATTTTTGCAGTTGAGTGTTGTCATATGTAGTTAAGGAATAGCTGGAACATGCAGCTTCCCAGCACACAGTAGGCTAGAAAGCTCCTCATCGTAAATACTGTATATGCTGTGATACTTTGTCATCCTGTGCAGTTCTGATAGCATGTTAAAACAAATTACAGGTGCCTTTATGCTCCTCAGCTTGGTTACCTCTTGACTTGTCCTTCTGCATCATAAAGATAAAATAGTGTCTGCCCTTTGTTAGAAATGTGTGATCCTTCAATTTATTAATCTCTCCGTTTCTGAGAGCTGTTGTTTTATTTGCAGTGTAAACAGAGGGGGTTGCAGCTCTTAGCCAAAAGTGTGATCCGAGAGATTAGGATTGGGCTGCACACTGTGAAGTGCTATCATACAGATACACTAGTGCACTTGCCAACGTTTTGAAACATAAAGTCAATCCCTCGTTATCAAATAAGAACATCTACTGCAGATCACTGACTAGGCTGGGTCATCCCTTTTGGGGAGAAAACTGACGTTCTCCTGAAGTACCTTGTCTTACATGAATACTGTAAAAATGAAAAAAAAAAAAAGTAAAAAAGCTTATTTTACCAGAAATCAGTTAAAACAGCAGTGAGTGTGTAGAAAGGCGCAGATTTTAATGTCTTTTAAGTGAAGATGCTGAGACGCAACGTGATCTTTAATTCCGTTATGTGAAATACAACACTAAACTTGAAACTGTGCTGATGTTTTAGGCTAAAAGTGCTTGTTGCCATTTTGTTTTGACTTACGTGCCATGCATTTGTAATAATTGTATTTCTTGAAGCTTATCTGGAGCACTTGGCTGCTCGTGTGTGAGACCTGCCTTTAAGAGCAGTAGTCAGGTTTTTGCTTCCCAAGCCAGCTGGGAACATTGATGAGGTGATACTCCAGCATGTGTCAAGCTTTCAAATCCCAGAGCAGTTGGCAGTGCAGCAGTGTAGCAGCCTCCTCTGAGGCTCCCTCACCTCCTGGCCCCATAATTATTTATTTAGTGTGAGAGTAGAGATGAAGTTACACTTTTAATACATGTCCTAAAATTTAAGGTGAGGATAAAAGTTGTAGTACAGAGCCCTTTAGCCTTAGTTCCTCAGCTGCATGTGCTTTCTCACTCCCAGACAGAGGAGCAGTGGATTTACAGTTTGGGAAGACAAATTCCCAGCTGTAGTTTTGGGTCTCTTTCTCCCCTATTGCCTCAAGAGCAAAGATGATGATTCATTTTAATCTGTGAATTGATCAGGAAAACATGCATTGCAGATAAATCTAAAATTAGCATTTCCTGCTGAAATGTAACCCTTTGCTCCCTCACCAGTATTCCTCTGGGATCCTCTTGGGGATCTCTGAGCCATGATTACGACAGGATCTTTTCCAGTGCACAGTAATCCTCAGCCCATCTCCCCAAAGGATTAACATGATCAGGAGTGTTTTGGGAATCTGGCAGCATCCAAGTGTTGGCTGACTGAAACTGGTGTTGGCCTCGTGTGGTGGTGCTGTGGGGAGGGGAAATGGAGTAAGCATCCCAAATTGTTCATGGCAGGAAAAAGGCACTCAGAGTCCCCAGGTTAGACTGGATTTTGGTGCTTTTGGGGCCCTTTGGTGCTCAGCTCTGGTTTGGTGGTTGTAGTGGGTAAAAAGTTCAGATTGTTTTTGAACATGACCAGAGACCCCTCTGGTTCCTTGAGGAACAGCAGTCAGTCCCTGGGCTCCTCTAATTTGTGCCACCCAGTAGTTGCAGTCTGTGGCGTGTCAGGATGGGAGGATCTGGATCTGGGTTCCCCAGCCCCAACCGCAGGCTCTGCCTGCTGAAAACGGCCCGGGGTGGATGCCTGCCTTAACCTGGGTCTTTACCCCTATGGGTATTCCAGCAGTAATGAAATAATAATAAGAAAATAATCACAAGGTAAAATTAAACGCCAAATAAAAAAAAAAAAATTGCTCGAAAGAACCTTTCCTGAAAAACATCTGTGCCGTAGATGAATAGGTTAATTGTTTTTTGATGTACAAAACAAAGTGCTTATGTTTGTTATAGCAGAATGAGAAATTAATTTTTGAGGAAGATAATGAATTAGCTTGTTCTCTCTTCTGGAATATTTTTGTCACTTCATTTCAAACGTATCATGTTTCCTATATTATTATTCTATTTACTAATTATCCAGTTTGTTTCTAATCAACATAATTGAGAATTGACACAGTTTGATTTTATTTTTTTTTTTCTTTGAATTAAGTGTAGCTAATACAATAGCATGTTTCGTGCTGGTATTTATTTCGGATGACTGTTGCTCATCCTTATATTTTCATCTTTCTTTTATACCTGCCTTTTTCAAGGGGCTTTTAGAGGAGCTTCCTTGCAGTATACCTTCCAGGGTAGTCAGCCAGAAAAGCTGGCCCTGGGGACTGGGGACAATTGTTCAGCTAATTCTGAAGTTGAGGTATTAATAGAAAGCTTTCATTTCTGTTGCATATGAAGCCTTTGTTGTTTCAGTATTAAAGCACAAGGCAATGTGATTATATAATTTTGCTTTACGTGAGGTATTTTAAGGCATATTTTAATAGCTCTATTTACAGGTCAGTGGATGTCCCTTATCCATGCCTAAACCACCCTTCAGCGAGTTGTATCATCACCAGCAAAGTTACATAAGTCTGCAGTGAAAGTTGCTCATGCTTTCTGCCTGTGCGTGTGCCAGAGCTCACCACGTTACCCCTCCTCTCCTTTTGGTCTATTTAGGAGAGCTCTGATGCCAGCTCACAAAAAAAAAGGAAGGAAGCAGGGAAACATTTCTTACTTGACTTGAGTCACAGTTCCAGATTCCTGTGTGCAGTCCAAACTCAGTATTGTTGGATGTGCTCTAACGGTTTCCCTGAACAGCACCAATATTTTTTGATAGATTCCATCTTCTGCTGTGGGACACAGGCAACACCCTGTGGTGAGGGGGATGGGAGTTCTGCCCCAGCAGGGTGTGCTGAAAGCTTTAATAGCAGTGAATTCTCACACCACCGTGCAGAACATGACAAGAGCATAACTTCTGCTGCCTTTGAGAGCAGGCGTTGCTTTGGCACCTTCTGTGCTCGGTTCACGCGTGACCTTCTGAAGCGAGAAGTGTCTGTAGCTGGGGAGACCATGGTGGGCAGCCCAGTGTTGTGCACGTTTACCTGAATGTGTCTGGGTTTGTGCAGAAGGGATGTAGGCCCTCACCCACACGTTGTTGGACAGTCAGGGCAGGGTCTAACCACAGCAGATAGTGATTTAGGAAAGCTGAGCTCTTGGGGCAGCAGAAGAGAGTGGTCCTGCTTTCAGTTTTGCTCATGGCAGAGCCTCTTAAAGCTAGGCTCGCTGCTGTTGCTGCTGCCATGTGGCAGATTGTTCTTCTCTCCCACCCTCCAAACATGATCAATAGGAAAATTAGCCCGTGGCTGCCACGTGATGACAGCAGGAATGGCAAATGGGGCTCTCCAAGGCTGTCCCTGCTGCATCCCCACCAAGCTGTATTCCTGTCCGTGTGCCATGAAGCCCTGTGTGCCCGGCCAGGCAGAGCAATGGTCAGTGAGCTGTCCTGCAGCGTGCTCGGACAGGGCACTGGCCAGGCAGAGCTCAGAGAAGAGCCAGGAGAGAAGCAGCACTGCAGGGGATTTTCATCATCTGCTGCTGCACATAGATTTTTTTCGCTCTGCAAAATGTCATCATAGCACTTGGGTGAGTCAGAAGTTGGGAGAATGAGCCAGAAAGGAGCTGTACCAGGATGTGTGCTCTCTCCAGTTGGATTGGGCTGATGTGCAGGAGGGTTTGTAGGAAGAGAGAGCTGCCCCAGGCAGCTCTTAGTCAGACTTACAGTCAGCAAGAGGTGCTGCTGGGGGCTGACAGACGGTAATGACTGTGCCATTGATGCAGATCCCTGTAACTTTATAATTGCAAGGTTTCCATCGGGTTCTGTGGTGTTTTTACCTGAATATGGATTTTCAGAATTAACCTTCTATTTTAAGCCAAACAGTCCAAAATTGGTGTTGCTTTTTGCATATTTGCAGCACTCTCAGTCTGCAAGGAAAATGTATGGCTTAGCAGAAAGAGTGGTGTGGAGCACTTCATCAAAATTCCCAGATGAGTCAAATTTCATTAGATGGTTGCAGCCAGTTTGTCTCTTGCTGAGTGTGTACCTTCAGTCTTTGCAGAGTCATGCAGGACAAAAGTGTTTAGCAGAGATAACCACAAGCTAGTCTCCAAACTCTTAAACTGATACTTAAATATTTTTTCACTTTAATGTGTTGTACCAGATATGTTAAACTGTTTATTTTCAACCGGGTAATGAACGTTTTCACATTTGTGGTCTACCAACCATCTTAATGTGTGTCTGGTGCTTCAGTGAACAGTATTAATGTGTATCACAGCCTTTCTCATGTCGTTGATTTTCTCATTCATATAATCAGGGTTACTGAGAAGAGATCTTGAGTAATTCAGTGTTGTATGTGTGTATTCCCATGCTGACTGGAACTGGGCAGCTAATTCCATTTTAACACATTATTTTTTGACTAAGAAAGGTCATTAAGGTGCTGGTCAAAGCCAGTGCAGCATTTTAGGGTTTTTTTTTTGTATCCCCACCAAATTCTCTCCTGCATACTGAAATTCTGTCTATGCTGGTTGTGCTTTTTTCCCAGCCTGTCCTGTACCAGGATTATTGTCTTTCATTTCTGGTACCAGCAGAAAGTCTTGTTCATTTTGGTTGGCTTGTGTTAGCTTTGAGGATCCTTTAAGATAAAAAGTATACAATATCAATTTTTAGTACCTCCATAAATGAGTTACTTGCACCTAAAGGACTTGGTACCTTCACCCTCAATCAAGATTTGCAGTGGATACTGAAGATGCTTTATCCCATGAATTCTGTCAAATTTTCATTCATTTTTTTCAGCTCCTGCGAGACTCTCAAAGCTGATTTGAATTGTGTTGAATTTGCAGAGAGTTCTCAACGTGGAATCTTCTCTTGTTACCTTAAAAATATAGTGACTTGCTTCGTCTGCCCTGCCTGAGATCTGTGGTCAGCAGTTTAGCCACCACAGCACTGTTCCTTTGTGAACTTTAAACTCAGCACCACCAGGCAGCACATTTTTATTTTTTATTTTTATGAGCAGAAGCAGCGTCTGAAATGGCCTTTTATCTATGTAGAGCTCAATGTATTTTAGCCACGCCAGTCTAGATAAAAAGAATGTCTTGCATTTTTTAAAAGCTTGTGGGAGGAGGCCCACAATAGAGGCTCCATTGTGCTGCTAGTACTGAGCGTACAGGAAATCACAAATTAGCTATGACGAGAGTATTGCAGGGGAGTTTTAAGTTTACTTAATTCCTTTAGTATTGTATGGTTTTGAAAGGTTTCACAATACATTGCCTTTTGGGTCTGGTTATGTATGTTGTTTGTATTTGGCAGACTTCTATTCAGGGCTTTCTCTTACCGTGTCTTTGTTCAAAAGATTTTTGTGTTTTGAATCCTTGAATCCAAATGATTTTCCTTCTTACTCTGAATAGAGAGGTGTGCAAGTACTCTTGGCATTTGTCTCATGACCACCCTGCAGCCATCTAAAATTTAAAACCAGCATTGTGTATTCAGCAGTGAGAACCATCTCCTTAGAGAAAGAGAGAAGGTTTTGAGTAGAAATTAGGAGAACAGCAAGCTGCAGGCACAACTTTTCCTGTCTTTGCAGATTTGGATCCTGCAGGACATTGAATTATTCAGCTTCCAGTTGGTATCGATGGGAGTTGGAGTGGGCTCACAAATCGAGAGGATTCTGGCTGCATCCTCCAAACTAAACCTGAGTTATTGCAGGATAACACTTCCACTAAAATGTTGTTCAAAGATTGGTTTGTTTCCTTACTTGCAGTTGAGGAACGAGTTCTGCCACTCAGTTGAAAGACTCGGGATTATGGGAACTCTCCAAAATCATGAGTTTTATTTCCTTAGTCCTCTGAATTAACAAAGTACAAAAGAGTGTCTTGCATGGAGCCAGTAATTGAGAACTTGAAGTACTGTGAATATTGCAGTTTTGCACTGATTTTCATAACTTTGCTACCATCTTCCATCTGAACTGTTTTTTCAGTCTGTTAAATTGTTAGTGATTTTTCTGAGCTTTGTGGCTTTGTTTAAAAAAATACTTAAAAAAAAATCTGTTAACAAATACATAAATAGAAACTATTTGCTTAGACCCACAGTTAAGGGAAAAAAAAAAAAATCTCCCAAGAAATTAAAAATGAAGTTTGGGGTTTTTTGCTGTCCTGGGGATACTCTCTCATAGAAATGATGAATATTCCAAAGTGTTTACACAATTCCAGCAGCTATTGAAGTGCCCTAAAGATTCATTGGCAGAAGGGATTTTTTTTTTTTTTTTGTGCAGGAAAGCATGATGTCAAAATCATCTATTTCTCTCTTAGATTTTCAAAGAGAATTAATAAAAATTAGTTTTCATTTTAAAAGACTAATTCTAAAAAGAAGATCAAACAGTGGTTGTTTTTATAAATAGTAAATAACCTCACCTGTTACATCTAAGATGTCTTTGATCACAGGAGGGCATAGTGAAAGAAGTAGTCAATGAATAAGCCATATAATACCTGGGAAACAGCTTGCATTTACTTAAGTACGATTTTAAATCAAGTTAGTTAAGATAGTGCAAGCCTGTTTGAACTCTTTTTTAAGTAAGTAAAGTGGAACTAAGTGTACTAAGCTTATTTCACATTTGCATTAAGATATTTAGGAATCAGGAAAACCAAATTACTTTGTACTTTGCAGTGACATTGTTAGGCATGTGTGTTCTAGTTTTGAAGCACACTTGAGCATAAATACAGCTGCTTTGTGTGGGATTTGTACCTCTCTATAAAAGGAACATCGCTGAAGGACCTGTGTTAGGAATTTAATGTCCTACATGAGAACTGAATCACCTTCCTGAAGTTCTTTGTTTGTTTGGGTTTTTTTTTTCTTTGTTGTAGAAGACGTTTCTGGTTACTAAAAATCTTATTTATTCTTGAGTGCTGAAGTCAAGTGCAGCTACTGACTTTCAGGGCAAATGTGGTCTAATTATTTCCAGGGCAATTGGAAGAGAGGGGAGCAGAGATGGCAGTGGTAGCAGATGTCCCGAGTGGCTGTGGAATGGCCCAGATGCTCGTGGTGGTTCTGTCACATTTGTGAGAAGCCTCAGAAGTGACCTGAGATAATTCATTGAGTTTTTCTGTGCCCCATCCCACCCTGCATTTTGAGCATGCAAATGATGGTGAGCTTACCTGGGAAAGCACTCTGGGGTCTGTTGGAAATGGCACCAAATTAGAGTAGGATTCTTTATTTAATGGTGCTCTGAGTAGGTGCTTGGTCGTTCTTTTATGTGTCTTGTTTTACCACATGGAAACAGTTTGAGAGGCAGTGAGCTTTCATTTGTGAACTGGCTTAAGGTAAATGCACTTATTAAAAAGACAACCTGTGGCTTGACTGAGCACAACACTGTGCAAAACATTCCGCTGTGACTGAAGGGCTCGCTTTCTCCAAATTAAAAATGTAATTTCCACCATTAAAGCTCTTCCTCTTCACACAGCAAAAACCCCTCCTGTATATTTGAATGGGGAAGTTGCATTTTGCCAATTAGCTTGACAGGACACGCATGCAAATGAACCAGCAGAGTCCTGGTGAGTGAGGAGGCTGCAGCTCCATGTGCTGTGCACTGGAATATGGGGATGGTGTGTCAGCATCCAGGACCCTTGCTCCTGCTGGGATGCAAAGGCTTGGAACACATACATGATGGTGAGCTATTTTTACTTAACAGTTGAACTTTGGAAGAGAAGTAAGGGATAATTTCTTTCAGTTTGAGTTTGCACATTGTACGACTTATTAAAAACTTCAAGATGACTGTTAAGTAAAGACAGCTACTTGAAGTGCCAGATGGAAAAGAGCAAGAAAAATGCCTTCTGTTTAAAACAGAAAGGGGATTTTTGCTCATTTTGTTTTGGGGTCTTCTCAAGTCCACAGTTACTGTGCTTGGTTCTCTCCAGTTTCATTTAATATTCTCATTGATGACCTGGGTGAGGGGGTTGAGGGCACTTTCTGCAAGTCCTCAGATGGCACTGAGTTGGGTGTGAGTGTTGACCTGCTGGAGGAGCCCTCTGCTGAGGGATTTGGGCAGGATGGATCAGTGAGTCTGGGGTTCAAGAAGGCCAAGTGCTGGGTCCTGCCCTTGGGTCACAACAACCCCCTGCAGCTCCAGGCTGGGGGCAGAGTGGGTGGAAAGCGTCTAGTGGGAAAGGACCTGGAGGTGCTGGTCAAGAGTGGCTGAAAATGAGCCACAGTGTTCCCAGGTGGCCAAGAAGGCCAGTGGCATCCTGGGCTGTGTCAGCAGTAGTGTGGCCAGCAGGGCCAGGGCACTGATTGTCCCTCTGTACTCAGCACTGGTGAGGCCACACCTTGAATCCTGTGTTTCTGTGGGCCCCTGACTACAAAAAAGACATTGAGGTGCTGAAGTGTGTCCAGTTGTTTATCCTGGAGAAAAGGAGGCTGAGGTGAGACCTTACTTGCCTTTACACCTACATTATAAGGTTTAGACTGAATATAGGAAAAATTTCTTCAGAGAAGGGGTTGTCAAGCATTTAAACAGGCTGCCCAAGGCAGTGGTAGAGGCACTGTCCTTGGAGATACCTAAAAAACCTGTAGATGTGGCATTTGGGACATTGTTTAGTGATGGCCTTGGCAGTGTCAGGTTGCACTTGATGATCTTGGAGGTATTTTCCAGTCTAAATGATTCTGTGATTTTTCTGTGGTGCAGTTTCTGTTGTGGGTCCCATGCAGATACTTGATGCACAGCAAGATGCGTTTCTCTCTCGTTACGTGTATGACAGAATGCAGGCTTCAAACGACGCCTTGGTCACACGTTGCCAGCTCAGCTTCTAGCACCGGGCTGCATTCCTGAAATTGGGATGGCACTTTTTTTTTAGTTCCTGCCCTTGTTGTCCACCAAGTGCTCTTATGGACACTGCAAACATTTCTGATATTCTAGAAATGTACCTGCTTTCAGCAAAGCTGCTGTGGTTTGAGTAATACAGTACCGGCTGTTTGGTTTGGCTGTGAGACCCCTTGATTCCTTCTTTTGCACAGCAGTCCATCATCTTACTATGACCATTTTATATGGATTTAGTTCAAGGTCTGTGTTAGTTTATACATAACTTTGAATAATTTTAAAATGCGGAAAATGTCAAGTATTTTTCAGTTGACTAAAATTTTAAAAGGGCGTTTTTTTCTGCCAGCATCTGGAAGTTAGCCAGGTAAAAGCTAACATTCCCACAATACCTTTTCTGTGGGATAATGGGCAAGTTCAGGGCAGCATTCTTTCTTTCAGTTATATAAACAGACAGTGCTGGCCAAGGCTAAGAAGTGTTGCCGAACATGAAATTGTTGCTGTCTGCCCTTCCAGTTGTTGCTCTGTTGAAAATGATTTATTTTTTTTTTCATTCTTGTTCTTCTCTTCATATTTAAATAACATGGAGTCTTCTGCTCTGTTGCCTTTTAAGATCTTGCCCAAGGCAATGCTGTGTGAAAAATCCATGTGCTCTGTGGATGATTTCATCCATGGTAGTGAAACGATGTCATCAGTATAAAACTGACTTTTAGAAGGCTCCAAAAAATAGGAAGGTGTTTGTAGAACAGAAGAGATTCTTTGACAATAGATAAAAAGAGGTGAAGGTGTGAGAAACTGAGCTGACCTTTCATCTTACTCAGCTTTGTCACTCCAGGTCCTTCCAAAAGGAATTAATTGTCAGGGAAGTGTGGAGCTGGGAGTGCAGGTACTGTCAGCCAGCCATAACACAGGCAGCTTTCAGTTGCTGCTGCTGTTCTGTAACTTCTGTAATATTACACATTGATAGGTATTTATTAAAATACATTTTTCCCTGTTGGAATTCATATCTTTGTACTGTAGGAGTTTCTGAAGAGTTGGCATGCCACAAAGGTAACTGTGACATACCTGACTTTACATGTGGAGTTTCATCAGTTGGGAGTAGTCAGTGTCTTGGGCCTGTGTGTGGATTTTTCTTTTTATTAGTTTTTTTTTTCTATAAGGATCCCACACAGGAATTTAGTGTATAAGCCTAAAAGCAGTAGTTTATACATGAAGAAAGATGTAGAAAAAGCAGTAGTTTATACATGAAGAAAGATGTAGACATCCTGGGCTCTCCACGCAGCTGAATTGTCATTTTTCAACTTGTAGAAGAACTGCAGAGATGCAGTCAGTTGGCTGTGGCCAGCCTTAGGGAAAGTTTGGAGAAATGTAGTGAGACCTAAAAAATTTCAGGGATGCTGAATGCTTACTAAATAGTTTTCTGAGCTGTGGTGTGAGCATGGGTTTTATTAAAAAAAAAAACAAAAGCATCTTGGTGACTTATCAGCTTAGATCTTTTCTACTAGAATACATGTACTTTTTACTTTTAAAGGGCAAAGCTTTTCCTAGAAAAATCAATGCCTGTTTAAAAGGGCAGCAAGCAACTGTCACATCTAAAAATTCAGTTCTTAGTGAATTCTGAATAGACAGAAGAAGAAAGTCTGAAACTCTTAATCTGTCATGCTATCTGGATAAGCTGGAACATGGCTGTATAATTATTTTCTTTCATCCACTGATGTCATTCAAGTCTCTACGCAGACTGAGGCTGGTAAATGAAACTAAAGATCTTTTTCTGTGAACTTTGCATTTTTCCATGCAGTGTTTAGGCCCATTGTCATGTAACAACCTCTGTGTTCACATAAATACGAAGTCAGTTGGGTGGGTACAAGCACTTGTAATTTTCTATTCTCTGCTCATGCAGAAAGCGACAGAACAGTAAAATTCAAATGGACTGAAATGCATTAGTGGTGGTGTTTCCAACTTCCAGTTCTGTAACCATAATTTTTATCTGTTTTAAACCTCTAATGACTTTTAATATGTTTTTAAGTGCTAAATAGGAAGAAAAGCACTGTTGCTTGATAAAATAAAGATGTACTAAGAAATACAAATTTATTGTCCTGTCTTCAGTTTGTATTCATTTAGAACACAGGGTTTATGGACCTTTTAGTTGGGGCTATTTATTTCTTGAGGTTTAAAGAACACATACTCAAACTGCTGGTTTTACTGCATGTAAATGTCAGTATCTTAAAACTAGTTATATTTAGGTCAGTAGCATTTTTGTTAATTCAGTATTTCTGAGTTGCCTTGCTTAAATTAAATCTGGTTTGTCCCTGTAGCAATTGACATGTGTGGACTGTATATCCCATTATTTAATTTATGAGCTTTATTTATGAACTTACTTGTTTGCTGTAGTGCTGTTAGTGGTAACACGGTTTTATCAGCTGTGAAGTTGAATTTTGCTCATACACATAGAAAAATTTAATTACATCAGATAAATACGTGCACATGGCCATGTGAGCTGTGCAGATACAGATCTGCTCATTCCTAATGTGCCTGATTTTGCAATGAACATTCAGGTAGCAACAACCTCCATCTGCAACCAGCTCTGCTGACTGATTGCAGGACCCCAG
Source organism: Chloropsis cyanopogon (assembly GCA_013400585.1). Taxonomy (NCBI): domain Eukaryota; kingdom Metazoa; phylum Chordata; class Aves; order Passeriformes; family Irenidae; genus Chloropsis; species Chloropsis cyanopogon. Next base: position 117,207 of record WEZZ01006942.1, read on the forward strand.
GACAAGCCTGTGAGTGAGGTGCAAAGCAAGGCCTTAGGGACAAAAAATTAAAATCCTTATGAAAGATGCCCACTGAAAAGTAACTTGGTGCTTTCATGTGAAACCTCTGTAAGAATTGTACAAATGTTCCCTCCTTAATAGAAGTGTTCTGGATCCTGTTTTTCTTGACTAGAGACTGACAGCTTTTAGAGGTATTGTAATAATGAAGTGCCATTAGCTGCACACCGTTCACGTCTGAAATTGCAATTTAATTGTTGTGTTCTTTGCTATTCTTGTAAAATAGTTGGGTATGGTCAGGATCTTGATTTCCAGCACTTCTACTTGCTCTTTATTTTCTTGTTTAGTAGGTTATTCATTTTTTGTTGAATTATGTGTCTTTCTGTTATCAGTTGGCATGGAAACAGGGCTCCTTTATAGGCCAGTTGCTTTTAGCATTAATTTGCAGGTACTTGTTTTTGAATGTGAAAATGGAAACTATTTATGTTCTTCATCATTCCCCATCATTAATACGTGCATGCTTTCTGATGCAATGTCAATTATCTTGCCTTCTGTCTTATAGGGACAAATGTACTCTTAAAGGAAGAAAAAAAATACTGCATCATGTGCACTGTATTAGAAAGACAGTACTTCATATAAGTTTGGTTTTTTTCATATAACTTGGCAGAATCACTGAAATAAAGACTAACACCAAAACTTAGTTTAAGCTCAGATAGTACCCAACACTTCTTAAAAAGGCAAAATGACACCACCTAATTTTTGTTTCATTCATATATTTATTGACATTGCTCTTTATTTTTTTTATAATTGGCAGAGTGCCCTGTTTGCTTTTAAGAGTTCATTGCATTTCACTGGGAAAAGAGTTAGTGATTTGCTTTGACCAGTACTGACAAAAGTAAGGGAATCATTTCATTAATATTTTGTGATTTTTAGTTAGTGGAGTATGAAGTTCCTGAAATACCTCAATACTGGCAAAAGTCACATTCTGGGCTTCTTTTATAGTTACTGGAGCAGTATTCATGGTGCTGTAATGGTGTCCTGCAGCGACTGCTGCTTTGAGANAAAAAAACAGGTCTGTCACACATCCTCACAGAGAGTAGGTAGGCAATTAGTATTTGCTCACATTTATAGAGATTTGGAACTCTACTGTTTTAACTATTGATATCTATCTAATTTAAGATCTGCTGTAAGCAGTTGCAGAATTTCTGTTTCTAGTGTAGTTGCTTTCAAATTCTTTAGGATGAGATTTAATCTCATTCCCAACAGCTCCAGACCTTTGTCTGAAGAGCTTTGTACAGATTGGATATGCAGAATAAAAATAAGATTTGAATTCATGTACTTTGGCTCATTCTTCTCCATCCTGTTCCAGGCTTCAGACACTTTGTTTCACTAACCATTTATTAGGGAGCGTGCAAAACAAATAAATTCAATTGGTACTGCTCATAACTCCATTTTACATGTTTATTAAACAATCAGTTCATCTGGCCTGTTTGGGTGTAGTTCTGAACTGCTTTTTCTTTATTCTCCAAGTCAAAGTACACACAGTTCCATTTCAAAGCCATAAGTCTGTGCAGCATTCAACAGATTTCAGTGAAAGCACTACAGACCTGCAGGTTAGAAAAACTTTGTTGATGCCACTTGTCCTATGTTATAAATGTCATGGCATTAGTCAGCAACCATATTGCTCATGGCCTTCGGACAGTTTAAAAAAACATAACCATAAAACAAAACAAACCAATCCCTCTAGGTGCAATCCCCATGTTTTTTCATTTCATATTTTCTTTAAATAACTTTGTTGGAAAAGAAGAATTTAGCTTCATGCCAAAGCCTTCTACCAAAACGGTTCAAAGCTTTCTTGTAGCCACTTACTTGCCAGTGGCTTTCTTGGGGGTTGAGAGAGTTTAGTAGAGCAGATGAGGGCTTTTTACAGCAGTTCATGGACCAGATTTTTCACTTCACGTAATGAAGCTGTGAAAAGAAGTTGGGCCTTGACGCTTCCTGTGTGACAGTGTCTCATCATGCAGAATAAAACTATTCCTTCCTTCCTTCAACCCCCCACCCTTGTTCTCTCAACACATCTGTGGAAAAAGAAAATGAACCATACCAGTCTTGGTGTACTGCAGAGTAACTGGANTATATTCTTTCTGGAACTAAACTTTCAGTAACCAGCAGCCTCTGCTTACATATTTTTCATGCTTTAAGCAGATGTTGAGTGTGGCTGGTGTCTCTTCTCAAATGCATTTATCCAGAGGTGGGTAGAGTACTCACTGAAATCAAAGGCTTCCCGTATGGTGGAAGGCTCTCCCGTATTCTGTGGGTCCTTGTCACACCTCCCAGAGAATTAAGCTACTAGTCATGTTGTCCTGTAAATATTT
>WEZZ01006942.1:122324-135430 GCA_013400585.1 Chloropsis cyanopogon
AAGCATTTTAGTGCATGTGAACAGACTCTTTTCAAGTTGAAAATGGTTAAACTGTGGAGACCAAAAGAAACTATGAAGTCTAGTAAAAAAATGCAAATATAGGTCATTTTTAAACATTTCTGGCTTTTCACCATCAGAAAGATCTTAAAACATTCAAAAACCTTCCCTAAACCCCTTCAGTATGTGGTATGTGTGGGAAGAAATACTTTGCTTCTCTCATCAAGTCATGGAAAAAACTCCCAATTTGAACTGTTTTTCTGTGCAGCTTTAACTGTGATGTTGAGACCAGTGCCTTTGTAATTGAAACTCAAAATTCTACTTAAAGAAAAGCTCAGTAGAACAGCTCTCTTACATCATGTGCTTTGGTTATATTATGATTAAATGTAACATGATAACATAAACCCGGCTTTTGCCTTAAACTGCCTGTTTTATTTGGCACTTTGACTGTTGTTACTGGCTGGTTCTCAGTGAGCTTGTAATTTTTTATACATCTTGTTTGCTTACCTTCAAAATGAGTATCTTTTCAGAAAAAGCTATTTATTTAAGCTTGATTATTTGAGCTGCAGAGGACCCTGGCTGGGAGGTGCAGGATTTTGATTTCACTATATAGTCCAAATTTTCTCAGTTTTACTACTACACTGTTCTCTAGTAATTTGTAATAATCATCAGCCATTTTCTTAATATTGACAGAGAACAGCAGAGGTCAGGGGCTGTGGGAGGAGCCAGAAAGGGAGAGAGAAAAAAAAGCTTTAAGGAGCCCTTTGCAAAGGTTCAGTGTTTGTCAGAGTTGCTTTGGTTTTCAGAACATAATGAAGTATAACTTGAGGGATTTTATTATCCTCATTTACAAGAATCCTTACTACTGTGTTTTATTGACCTGTTTTAATTATGCTCATCTTAGCAGTCTGGACTATGTGTATGTGTATATAGGTATATATGGTTTTATAAAGTTTTTAGCTGTTTGCCTTAAAGTTTCCAGCTTTCTTCCCTTCTTCCCATCCCTAAACAAGTCACAGTATTTTTTTTGTTGTTGTTTCACTGTAAGAATTGCTGACAAACATAATCATGGTGTTCAGCTGAGAGATAGTGTATCACATTTGATGTTTTCCCAAAATAAAAAAAAAAGTTAAGGAGTTACAAAGAAATTGGCCAGTGTTCAATATGTAAAACATTTCCATACTGTTATTTTTAGTGTCATCTGAGTGTGTTCTACTGACCTTAGAGAAAAAAAAAAATAAACCTTGTGAAAATAATTTGGTTATCCAAGGCCCCACACTTTCTTATCTTCAGACATTTTGATAAGGAAAATAAGGAGTGTCCCAGGTAATAGTTTAACGTTCTTGGGTCAAAGTACAGGTGTGCTGTTGGAGAAATTGCTTTTGGTGTTTGGGATCAGAATAAGAGAACCCTTTGATGTTGGCTCCACTTGGATTATTTGGTTTCTTTCGCAGGAACAGAATCCTGTACAACATCTAAAATATGAGAAAAGCACAGAGAGTGTAGCCATTAGCACAGGCTGCATTCAGAAATTTGATGTTGTACTAAATTCTTGGCAGTGTCTTTAAAACATAATGTGAAATTAATACTCTGAAAGCAGTTGTAATGACAAAGCTAAAAAGTGATGTGTTCTCCCAAAGCATCTTTCCAGCTCAGGCAGTGGTTTAAAGCAAAACAAACAGAAAACCCCAAACCTGCTGGAATAAAATAACTTGCTTTAAGAGTAACATTATTGGGTGAGAAGAAAAAAAATCAGTTTTCTTCGTTTTTCCTTCATAGTTCAAATACATATGTCATGGGCACATCAAGACTTACTCCTTGAGGGATTACATTTTAAATTAACGCTATGTGGCTGTTGAACTTTTATAAAAATAACAGCCAAGATGCTAGTTCTGATAACTCAATTTAAAATGGAAAGGAATGGTTGCATGCTTTCTGTTGAATACATGGGCAAAGGAGTGAGGATAAGGGCCACTGATGCACTTCATGTGCAGCACAACCTTCTTTTGCCAACCTGATCTGCTTTGGTGTTATTTATCCTCAGTATTGCCCTAAAAATCTCCAGTACCATTTCTTCCATAGAAAGTGTTTTAGTAAGTCTTGGCATGATCTGTATTGTTACTGGAATGGCTCAGGGAGTTAATCATTCTGCTCCTAGTGCAATTGTTGAAACAGATTGTTTTTCCAGTTTCTGCCAGTAGGAATTTTATGCCTTTTTTTTTTTTTAAAGTAACACCCACCCACCAATAAAATTTATGGTCTGAAATATAAGCTCAGTTGTATTTTAAACCAGGGTTTGGGAGCTTGTTAGGGTGGGTTAACCCCCAAATGCCATAATCAACCAGCTCCATGGTCACTGTCCTGGGGGAAGAGGAAATTGGAGATGTATTCTGATATATACCCAGCATATGGTGCATGGTGGGAATGTCTGCAGTGCAGGCTGGATTCATGCCTTCAGCTCTGTATTGTGGAGAAGCTGCCCCATCGGTAACTGGGAGATGGATGTCCATAGTTGTGGGCAGATGTGGTTGCTGGGATTCATCATTCTCAAGCTTGTTGGGTCTTAATTTGTAGGTCCCATCCCGAAGTTCACTGCAGTGATTCCTGTAAGTGACCAAGAAGATTTTTGTGGATTTTGCCACAGCGTGTGTGGACAGGGGCATTCCACTGTCACCGTAAAACCTGTGGGATAACTAACAGGGGTTGGCAGCCTTAGCCAGAATTTCTCAGAAGCTGAGATTGATGTGAGTGAACTCAACTAGGACAGCTCCACTGTTGCCAATTTATTTATCCTCCCCCTTCCTTCACTTATTGCTTAATAAAGCTAAAAATATTTGAAACAGATAAAAGCTCACTGTGCACTGGCACTGCGATGTTGCACATCCAAGGAGAGCTCAGTCCTTTATAATGTTTTGCCTTTCTCTGGAGTTCGCATTCATGTATCTGTTACTTGAAAACAACACTGCTGCAGTGTTGGTTTTTATGTGTGTTTTATTGCAGTTAGTTAGACTTTCTGGGTTTGGTACTTGATATAGTTGTTACTGAATATTGTAATTTGTTTTGCTTTGTAAATGGTGGTGGAAAATTAAAACATTTTACCATAGTGCATAGTGCTGTTACTGCTTGTTTATTTTACATTAAATAGGTGTGATTCATACTGTTTTCAGTCCTATTTTGAAAAGTATTAGTTAAGATTAGGCATATCTTTACAGCATACTCCAAATATGTAATTTGAGTAATTTTTTGACAGATGTGAAATGCTTCCAGTCTTCACACTGATGTTTGGAGTACATGTGTAGTAATATAAGATGTTGCCAGATTATTTTGTTTCTCCTTAATGGAACTTTATTTCTGATCAAAGGCTTTCAAGATGTGCCTTGTGGGATGTTTGTTTTTTTGGTACCCTGACAGGCACTTAGGATTTTGTGTGCACTCTGACATATTAGACAAATAAGAGCAAAATTACTAGACTAAAAAACAAAAAACCACTGGTTAGGGATCACTGTTAAAAAACACAGCTAAACCCCGTGTCCTCATGGTTGTCAGAATAATGTCCTGAGAATGGCAATTTACTTGCTCTGTGAGTATGGAAAAGTAATGAGGAATCATGATTCAGGTTCTAGTAACAGCAGGGAAATGCAGGATTTTCTAAACAGAAGTCATTGGCTTGTTTTGTTTTGATTGTACCAAAAGGGAAAATCAAGCAAGAGAGTTGTCTCAAATGGTTTGTGCTGAGGCCTTTGTGTTGTCTGCTGTAGTGATTGCTTGGGTGCCCAGGCTCATTTCTCACAGGTAGTGAAATAATGATGTGATGTGTGCAGAAATCTTACACACATGGAGGGCTGTGGGCCGGGGTGGTAATTACGCAGTGGTGGGGTTGGGTTTACATTTGGTCTCAGGGAATGAGCTGTGAGTGTCCTGCAGAGCTCTGGGTGCATTTCAACCTCCACAATTAACAGGAGGATACAGCTGGGTGTGACTGCTCTGCACATCAGTGGGTCAACACAGCACAGGAAACCACTCGTATTTTTCTTGGTCTCTTGCAATTCGAAAAGAAAAGAAGGAAGATGACTTGTTCTTACTGAGTTCAGGTAAATAAAAAGTGTAGATACCAGCAGTAGTCATCCACTGTGTGCTTCCAGTGAAGCCTCAGTGTGCTCAGCATTAACCTCTGAGCCCTGGGGACTTCCGTAGGGGCTGCACACATGCTTCGAGTGCAGCCCATGCTCGGTTTGCTTTTGCATGTGTACTGTGAAGTCCATCTTGTTACTTTGAAAATCAGTTTGGGATTGTTCCTCTAAATTTTAATAAGCCTTGCAGCAGGTTCCTAAAAATCTTAGGAAATATAGTTAGAAGCATTAAATGAGATGAGAAAAGAAGGAAATTAAATTTAATCTGCTACATAATTCAGTCTTCTGAGGTTGGCTGTCACTTTTTTGTCCCTTGTTGGTGTTCTTTATTTTAAAGTATTCTCCCCTGTGCCTCCCTCCAATCCTGCATCCCAAATCATAGGAAATTGCATCCTGCTCATCTTGAAGGCAGCACCAAAAACTGTTGGCTCAGATTCTGGTGGAATAATGAGAATTTTGTGTTGCATATTCAGCATCTAAATATGCTGAATATCACAATACTGAAGGATGAAAAATGCTCTTTTTTTTCTTGCATCCATTTCACTGATCCTTGTACCTGAGTTGTATTTTAAACTTCTAATTGACTGCTCTTAGAGTTTTGCTCTACCTTGAATCTCAATATCTTGAACTTGAGTTCATGGTGCACAAAACAATGAGTCTGCCAAAACAGTCTAAAATGTAAAAATGCATGATAGGTCAGGAACCTTAAAATATGTTTTTTAAGTATGGGGTTTCTAGGAATTTTAATAGTGCATATTGACAAATCTAATTCATAACAGCTTCTGTGTTCGTGTTATGAGAAGGACATTTTTTGTTTGTTTTGACAACTCATTCTTTCCTTGAATTAATATTAGCATTTATTTTTGAAAGTAATGCAAATTTTGTGAGGGTTTATGGTAAATAAGTGACAGCTCTCACTGAATTTACACCTAGGTAAGAATATAAAATAAAGGTAGATGCCAAAGGGGTTAGTCTCATGTTACATGTGTGAGAGTATAAATTAGCTGAATGTCCAACCCGTCATTTTCCAGAGCTGTTTTTGTAAATATTGATGAGATTTTTCAGTAGTTTGCATTTTGTTAAAAAACTAAATCACTTTGATGTTTTACAGTGTATAAAGGAAGTTTTTTACCACAAATCCTTTGAAAAGGACATTGTCAAGGGATTTTTCTTCCTTATTTAATCTTTGCACTTTTAAGATTCCCCAGTGACAGGAAAACTCTCTTGCCAGGCTGCTCTCCTCCATTTCATGTGCCTGTTGGTTTGTGATTATAGGGTTATTGATAAGTGTTGTGCTTTTTGGCATTGATGTATTTTTCAGAAAAAAGAATTGAAGCATTTGTTTTGAAAAAAGAAAAACACATTTAAAGAATTACATGGACTTTGCAAACAGATTTAAGAAAATGAAAGGTAGGTCAAGTTTTGGGCCTACAAATTTGACAGTGTTCTTTACTTTTAACATGAGTGTATCTTACATGAGACACTCCTCAGCCTAATGATGTTACGTTAATCAGCAGTAGAAAAATGTGAAAATTACGTTGTTATTAATCTTGATAGCTTTGCATTTTAGTACATTTTCTAATGTCAGTAAACCGTGGCAGCCTACTTTGAGATCTCTGGTATTTGGGCAAAGTGACTGCTTCAATTACTGTCAGTTTGTACCATAAAAGGTTGTTTTATGAAAAGTTTAGAACACATTTTAAGAGCCTGGGTTATGTCAGGGAGAGCTTTCTTACCCTGCAGTCCTGAGTATGCCTGATGGCATTGGCTTCCTCCCCCTTGGAGTGTAGCACAAACAGTGCCCCTTTGTTTAAGGAGAGGGAGATGCAGGTTGGATTTGGGAGGGAGGAGAACACTACCCTGCTTAGGTAGCTTCTTCCCAGTTTAAAAAAAATACATCTTGTGCTAAGGTCGGTCTGGTAACTTGTAAGTCTCCATGCTGTCAAAGGTGTGGAGGTAAAATAATTCACATCCCTTCCATCCTGCTTTGGTTGCAAAGCTGGATGATGAGCTCATTAATCCCCTTGCTTGTGGCACCCACAGTCAGTTATGCACATGGCTGGCCTCCTCTCAGGTTCTGCAGCTGAAAGGTGGTTTTTCAATTCCCGAGTTTATTTCCATAAGAGCTAGCCTAGAATAAGATTTTGATAGGTTTTTTTCCAGGAGAGCTAGTCCAGACTGCAGCTGTGCAAAGGCACTTTGCTGGGAGCCACATGGTGAATAGCTGCTGCCTAAGGACAGCTGCTCTGTCTCTGCACCTTATACCTGGTATTAATTTAGAAAAATTCCAGCAGCCACTGGCACAGTAGCTGTTACTGGGATAAGAGCTTCCCCACCAGATTATTTCCACATGGGGGCAGGGCAGAAACCCCAGACTAGCTGCTGGATTAGAACTGTTGGGAAAGTGTTAGGTTTTTTCTTTAATACATTTAGATAACCTTAAGGGCCTGACTTACACCCAGCAAAACCACCAAGTTCAGAGTTAAGGCTTCTCACTTCATCTCTGGTACCCACTGGAGTTCTTGGCCCTCCAGCACAGGGATTTTAGAGATCACACACTGTCCCTGGATCCCTGCTCAGCCAGGCAAAGCCTTGGCCATGGGAGTGGTGCCGACCGTTCCAGGTACGTGTATTTACAATACACCTGCTGTCCTGAGCAAGGTGCTGTGTGTGTCTTAACACTCCACTGGTTTCCCTGGAATGTTAATGGCCAGTGGCAGCACAGCAGGTGTGGTGGAAAGCCAGCAGCCATAGGGGGAAGGGTACAGATGCAGTGAGAAGCTTTAATTTTGAGTTTCCTGCCTTCTGTGAGCACGAGTCAGACCCTTAACGTTGTTTTAATGTATTGTTTGTGTTTAATTTTTAGTAAAAATTTGAACACCATCCAGGCTACAGAGGTTGCAGTGGATAAGAAGTATAAAAGCTTTGGTTCAAGATTACAGGAGGCTGCAAGAAAAATTAAAGACATGGAAATGAGGATGGAATGACAGGCTGCTATTTTGCCTCAGAGTACTGAAGATTGTAAAGCATTGAGAAATCGAATTCATGATCCTGGAAATCACGCTCATATTAAGAAATGTCAGGTTGGTAGGGGTTCCTGAAAGTCTTGAGTTAGGACAAACTAAGATTGTGTTCCCATAACAAAGGTTATAGGATGTGGGGGTGGATGGTATAATTTTTGTTATCTGTGTAATGTGAAGTGCTATACCATAATACTTGTAAATAAGCCAGCTAAGTGAAATTATTTTTTTAAATCAGTTTCACGTTTGTCGTGTTAAATGTCACTTCTGACCGCTTTACAGTTACTTCTCTCTGGCACAGAGCTGCATTATTCACTGTAAATGCAGGCATGGAAAACACTGCTCCTAAATACACATTGCTTTCTGCTGCCTCTCCGAGGGTCTCCTGCAGAGCCAAAGGCACAGTGCAGCGTGGCATTCCCAGATAAATCCGGGCAGAACGTATCTGAATGGTGGAGGAGGAAGCTTTTTGATCGAAAGTTCTGATTCACAGTGAAGCCGTGTCTTCCCAAATGTGAACTTTAAGTAGGGACTGCTACTAGTAGGGATGAAGTTCCTGTAAGTTAAGTGGGGAGTTACTGCCTGCCATTCAGTGGCAGGATATTTAGGCAGAAAGATTGTGCAACAGGAAGTCTGTGCTGAAGTTCAGAAAGGATTTTGGCAAGCAAAGGTTTGTAGGGTTTTTGTGGTCAAGGTCACTGGATGTATTTGAGTTCTGGGGATTCTTAACAAAGCCTTAAAATCTCTCAGGGAGGGTCCTTCTGGTTGTTTTTTGACTTTTGTTCCTGTGCTTTGGGGCTTGGTCTGGCATTCCCCTTAGCACCAATGTTACACAAGTAACTTGGTTGAAATCGTAGATATACTGGCGTGAGGGGAAAACCAGACCACACCTTTATGTATTTTAGAGAAATCATTATCTGAAAGGGCTCTGTTTAGTGCTGTAACATTTCATGGTTTTTTGAGATAGCTCTAGTCAGAAAAGTGTTTCTTAGAAGTGAGAGTGTTTAATCTCATCTAGTTTTTTCAGTTTGGACTGTGTGCTCTGACAGAGGTGCTTTAGTTGTAGCTCTGGAGGAATCACCTGTGCCATATTTTTCCTCATTCATCTGCAACAACTTCAGTGTCAAAATTCTTAGTTTGTTTTATTGGTTTTTTAAATTTTATTTTAGCTAGCATTCAGACTCATTATTGAAGTTCTGGCTTTTCTTTACTGACAAGACCATGATCATAACATTTCAGTTGTTGAGTGAGCACAGTCACTCTAAGCAAAATGAAGAGGCCTTGCAATGTCATTTTTGCGTTTATTTCTAGACATAATTGCATTTTATTAATGCTGTTATATGTACTGTTTTTAAAAAAATGTGAACAAGTCTATAACATGCTTTATCATGGGATGTTTTTAAGTAAATTAAATGTGGAGTTTAATAATTAAATCCCTATTAAAGGAGAGAATTGTTCCATTAATAACTTAAATATTTTTACATTGTATATTCTAGTGTTTGTGTCCTGTACCACATTACTGGAATGTAGTTTATTTACTAAAAATGTCTATATGAGGGTTATGTGGCCATTTTGGTTCAAACAAGTATCAATAATAAGTTACCAAGCTGCACAGTTTTCAAAAATTACATGTTAATATTTCTCATTTAGTTTTGGTGGCTGAATATTACTGAAATGACATGTACCAGAAGCATTTCTAAGCTTGTCTATCATAGTATAGGTTAGGAGTGGGTGTTTTTGCAAGTGTAATTCCCATGGAAAACTTTGCTGGTGGGTATTTTTTCCCATCTGAAAAATGGTGAGAGTACTGCAGAGTCAGTCAGTCCATGGTATCATCAGATGTGGGAGCATGCTGGAAGTAGAACACAAAAGAACCCAATGTAGTGACTGATTTTCTCATATCTTTAGGTATAAAAACTGTTTGAAAAGGTAAAGAATTTAAATGCCAGATGGTAGTGGTACTGGGCTATCCTGAGTTGGTTAGGAGTGGACATGGAATTTTTGGGTTCAGGCTAGGCTATTGAGAGGGACTGTGAGGGCAGTAGTCTCTGGAGCTGTTCTTCAGCCCCAGACCTCAGGCTGGTCCCAGGGGGAAGTTATATGCTGGTTTTGTTGAGTTGTGAAAATCTCTCTTCCCAGCAGCTGGTTTTCTTCAGCAGATACCTTGTGCAGCTGGGATTCTACTGATTCTCCATCCACTTGAAATGCAGATACCAGTCTTTCAGGACTTGCTTCCTGACACAAGCTGGGACTTAAGATGCAGGGATTGCTTGTAGAAGTTGACTGGGGCACCTCAGTCATTTGCACTGGTGTTGGGCCAACTTGGATTATCAAGCAAATAAGCAATGTTTTAAAATTCACACTGCAACAAAAATATGCGTTGAAATTTGTATACAAGAAATATCCAGCCTGATTCACTTTACAGTGCTTAAAACTTCTTATTTTAAAAGAGGAAAAAATGTCCTTTACTCTCTGTTTTGCTTTTCATTATCTCTTCAGGAAGTCTTTTTTCCCACCCATGCTTAACTACTTTTTGCAAATGTAATGGTTTAATATTATTCCCTTGAGTACTTCTGTGTATTTATAGCATCTGTATTGTTAAAGAGATGCTCTCTAAATATCTTACGGATTATTTTTCATTTCCAGACTCTGTAAAGAGGACCTAAATTAAGTCTTCAGTTTGGACTGATTTTCCTTCTCCCAGATACTTGATGTGAATTATTTTCTCACCCCACAGTGTTCAGAGTGTAACATTGATTTAGTGAGGGTCATTTTTTTTCATGTTTTGTAAGGGTTTTTAGTGGTGGATTAAGTATGACGTGTTTGACTAAGCTATATAGAAATGTTTGGTAAAACTTTTTAAGTCTAAGCAGACCTACATAGATCAGCAATTTGTCTGTAAACTTGGACACTGGATCCTCAGTAAATGGAAAATTTTGCTGTTGTAGGCTTTTTTAAGTTAAATTTTAGTCTCAGCAGAATCATTATATATGTAAATTGAGTACTCAAATCTTCACTGAGTTGCTTATTATATTCCATAAGCTCCCCTCTTCTTGCAAGCCTGGGCAAGATATTTCTCACTCTATTTCTAGAGCTCACAAAGGTGTGTAATCCAGTCAGAACCTAAAGGTTGAATAAGGTTGCATAGACACTTATTAGTGCAGTGAGGCTGTATCTTTAAAAAAACAAGTATACTATTCCCTCAGTGATTTTATCCATCTTTCAGACTTCATCCTTCTGAACCTCCATGGAATTTCTTTGTAAGGTCTTCTGTGTTTGCTTGACAGCTGAGTGTAAACTTGTTCTTGTTTTATTAGCTTCAGTCCTTGAAATCTTTTTCTGCCATCAGAATAAACAAGACTAGCTATAACCTATTTTTAATCACATTTGCATGGCCTGAATAACAAGAGTTCTCTGTTTCTTTGCAGGCATTCGACCTCCGATCATGAATGGGCCCATGCACCCGCGCCCTTTGGTAGCGTTGCTGGATGGCAGGGACTGTACAGTAGAAATGCCTATTCTGAAGGATGTAGCCACAGTGGCATTTTGTGATGCTCAGTCTACACAAGAAATTCATGAAAAGGTAATGTTTAAGAGGGACAAATGAGGTGTTTTAGGAAATGCGATATTTTAATGATTCGGAACATTTTATTGTGTCAGCCGTGAGATGTTGTTACAATGTCAGTGCTGAGCTGTGCTTCAGTGTGTCCTTGGCTGGATGCTGTCCCTCTGCTTCCCTACTACATTAGATTCATGGAGAGAGTTACTTCTGGGCAAAATACTACATGGTATCTCAAAATGCTCCTTGGAAAAATTTCTGCTCAGCCTTTGCCTGGAAAGACAGATCTCAAGTATTGGATTGTCTGTGTGGGTAACTCTCTGATTTCTTTGTTTAGCCAAGGAATTGTGCAGGTTGGGTTAGGCAGCCTTGTGCACTGAGAAATGTCAGTGCAGAAGAGTTTCAAAACAAGTGCTAACCCAAAATTTGCATGGAAAATGTGGTGAATGTCAACTGAACTTGAGCACACATGCAAGGAGTTGAAAATTTCTCAGTCTTAATTCATAATGGATCTGCAGAGATAATGTTTGTTGAGATTTTTAATAAAATAAAACTTAATTTATAAGGTTCAAAGAAAATATATGATTTGTGTTTTTTTTAATTTAGAGAAAACCTGAGCTTTTTTTTTCTGAGTTCCTTTTTATTATATATCAAGAATTAAAATGTGATATAATGCCTTTTTTGTGTGTATTTCTTTTTAATCATGTTGAGAAGTTGCTTTTGTTTTACTGTTTTCCTATCTCACACCACTGTTAGGAGTTAATACATGGATTCCATTTACAAGGACTAAATGACACATGAAGAACAAGTATTATAAATGCTGTTCTATTAGTAGGTAAGAGCAGACTGCTCTTCGAGTGAGCACTGTAGCACTGGCTACTCCACCACCTGTATAGTTTTATGATTTGCTTACTAAAATCAACATAATTTACTTCTGGTGCATCAAGACTGGGGAATTTCCGTGTGCCCTGAATGCCTTGCAAAAAACACAATGGATATTTTCTGTTAGCAGAGGTGTGTAATAAATGAACTTTTCAGATCCTGAGATTGTGTGTCTCTCAAATTTCAGATTTGGAAAAGTATTTGAATAACTGGTGGGTGACATAGATAATCTGTTGCTGATCTTCACAACATTGCTGTAGTGAGGGGATTATACTAAAGCTTGACCCTTTGCTTTTTATTATACAAAATATAATTAATTCTTAATGATGTCAATAATACATAGGAAAATATATTTTCACTATCTATCAGTACAGTGTCACAATACAGATTTTCACTTTTCTAAAGGATGAAACAGTCCTAAAACATTTGGGTCTGCAAGGTAATAAATTTCTACAACAAAAGTCACAAACCTGAATTCATTATCATACTGTTATATTCCTTTAACTTAGACCAAGAGATCAGTTTTATGAAGTGTTAAGTCTGTTCAGTTCTGTGTGAAAAGTGTTCATTGTTCGTCTGTAGTGGAAAATGTCTGCTTTTCACCTATCTTTAGAGTATTTGTATTTTAGTACTGTTTGAATAATACATTATTTGGGAATAGTGCTTTGCTAAATACAAAATTATTTTCACAAAAGGTTTTAAAATTAAGAGTTGCATATTTAAAGCAGGATCAAAAATGTTCATTATTTCTGAATGCACATTTGTGACTATACTAAATGATCTTGCCCTGTTAGTTGAAATACAGATTTTGATAATAAATAGTTAGAAGAGCTCCTGAAATTCTTAGGTTGGCAGATACAGATAGATTTAGGTGAGGTTGCAGGGAGCAAGCCAGAGGCTGGGAAGTTTAGGATGGGGTTAGAAGGGTGATTGACATTGTTTGATACTCTCAGGTGGGTGACTGTAATGGGGCGGGGGGAAAGACATGAGCCAAGAATTGGATCGAGAGGAAAAGAGTGAAAGACAGCAGAAGGATGTCTAGGAAAGTAGGAACCCATATTAACTCAGCTTGCACAGTTGTGGAGCCTTGATCACAGGGGTGTGAGGTGTCAGAGTTTGAGAAATTAACATTTCGGAACCTTGAGAAGGGATTTCTGCTGGTCATGAGAGTTTCAGGGACAAGACAGTGCTTTAAAATACTGTGTTTTCAGTTTTTCAAGGAAGTAGAGTGGAAAGGGGAATTTATCGAAGCTTGTGAGACAGCAAAGTACAAGCTAGGTAGTTTTTCATAGAGGAGCAAGCAGGCTGAGAGATTTTAACACAAAAAGAAAGGTGGAAAAGAAGCCAGGATTTGAATGCCATTTCTGTGCAGGGTCAAAAGCAGGATTTTAGCAAATACCTTCCTGTGTGTGCTCCTTCAGGAAAGTTTTCTCCAACTGGGTAACTGCATTGCAGTTCTGTAGCAATTGCCTTCGTCCAAGAGTTCATCTGTCAATCACTTTTTATGGATGAGGCGAT
>WEZZ01006945.1:11385-36965 GCA_013400585.1 Chloropsis cyanopogon
CGCGCGGGGTGTCCGTCCGCAGCCAGGGCGTCCCGCAGGGTGGGTGACCCGCCGAGGGAGCACGTCCATGTCCCTCCCCACCCCGCGCGTGTCCCCGCAGTCTCGGTGGCGCACATCGAGCGGGTGCGCCAGGGTCGCCAGTCGGAGGGGCTGCGCCAGCACGGGGCCGCCTTCCCCGAGCGCCACTGCTTCACCCTCGCCTTCAAGGGCCGCCGCAAGAACCTCGACCTGGCCGCCCGCGGCGAGGAGGATGCCCGGCACTGGGTGCAGGGGCTCACCAAGCTGATGGGGCGGCTGCAGGCCATGAGCCAGATGGAGAAGCTCGACCAGTATCCTTTGAGGAGCTCTGAGGGCTTGGGGACAGAGCGGGGACGGCTGCGGGTGACGCCGGGAGCTTTCCTTACCCCGGCGCAGTTGGATCCATGGGGTCCTGCAGCGAGCAGACAGGAATAAGGACAACAAGATGTCCTTCCGGGAGGTGAAGAGCATGCTGAGGATGCTCAACATCGACATGGACGATGTCTACGCCTCCAAGCTCTTCAAGGTACCCGTCCTGCGCCGCAGCGCCCGCTGTGCCCGCTGCTGTCTCCGGGAGGGAATTGCTGGCTCCTTCGCTGCCTTCCGCACAGGGAACTGGCAAACCCCTCACACCAAAGCCACCCACTGCCACCACTGGGTGGGTGCCACCAGGAGCACGTGGTGGAGAGGAGTGAGGTGGGGTTAGCTGTCCCAACCATTGTTCCATGTGTCCCCAAGGTGGGACATTTCTCCCCCGTGGAGAGCTGTTCCTCTGGGTGTCTCCCAAGGTCCCTTTCCACCTAGGGAAACTGAGGCACAGAGCTCTGCTCTGTTCCATCCCAGAGTGCAGGCTCAGAGGGCTCTGGATGGGGAACAGAGGGGACAGTAGCTGAGCCCCCCAGACTCATCCCACACACACTGCCAGCTCCAGGGGACAGGCAGAACAAGGCAGGGGTGGCTGTACCCTGTCCACACAGGGAGGGGACAGTCCCTGAGGTGGGGCTGTGTCCCGTCAGGAGTGTGACAGCTCGGGCAACGAGCGGCTGGAGGGCCGCGAGCTGGAGGAGTTCTGCCGGCGGCTGCTGCGGCGGCCCGAGCTGGAGGAGCTCTTCGGGCGCTACTCGGGCGAGGACCGGGTGCTGTCGGCCGAGGAGCTGCAAGATTTCCTGCGGGATCAGGGCGAGGACTCCAGCCCGCGCCAGGCCCGCTCCATCATCCGCACCTACGAGCTCAACGAGAAGGGTAGGGTGAGGGGTGGCACCGTGGGGAGGGCACTGCCTCTGGAGCTCGTGGATGTGGGATGGGGCTCTGACTGGTGGCACCATCCCCACAAACGGGCACGGGGTCCTCCCAGGCTTCCCTTGCTGTCCTGGGGTCCATTCCCTGGGTGCCCCCAGTGTCAGCCATCCAACACATGGCCTGGCTGGTACCTGGTGGGTGTGGCACTGTGGGGACAGGGGATGTGAAGGTGGGGATGGGCACCAGGTGGACTTCCACATCTCACGGGTGGTGTGACACCAGCTCTGGTATGGATGTGACACTGCTGAGGGACTTGTGTCTTCCTCAGGTCCCACCATGGCAGGTCCAGGGTGAACACAGCACTAGGAGGACAGGGGACATCACGGTGGGGATGAAGGACCTCCATGCCACAATAGTACCCTTAAGGTAGATGTGGCACTAGGAGGATGGGGGACATCAGATGGGAGATGGGACACAAAGGGGACCTCCCCTGAGTGCCACAGTGCCAGGTCTGGGGTGACATGGCACTGGGAGGACAGACAGCAACAGGGAACCTCCACACCTTACGTGTGTCACTGTGCCACATCCAGAGTGAATGTGGCACCAGTAGGATGAGTGACATCAGGATGGAGATGGGACTCTGGAGGGAACATACGTGTCCCCTGGGTGCCACAGTGCCGGGTCAGGGATGAACATGGCACTGCTGAGACCTCCAAGTGGGGCAAGTCCTCAGGGTGCCACCCTGCCAGCACCATGCCAGCCCTCTGTGACACTGCCACCGTGTCCCACAGCCAAGCGGCAGGACCTGATGATGCTGGATGGCTTCATGATGTACCTGCTCTCCCCTGCCGGTGACATCCTCAACCAGGAGCACACCAAGGTGCACCAGGACATGAGCCAGCCCCTGAGCCACTACTTCATCTCCTCCTCCCACAACACCTACCTGACCCGCAACCAGATCGGCGGCACCAGCAGCACCGAGGCCTACGTCAGGTGAGTGTCCCTGGGCCCGGGGAGCCCCAGAGGGTCCCGTGGCTCAAAGGTGACAGGGACTCCTCCGGTGCCGGTGTGGTGGCAGGGCGCTGAGGGCAGGGTGCCGCTGCGTGGAGCTGGACTGCTGGGAGGGTCCGGACGGGGAACCTGTCGTGTACCACGGCCACACCCTCACCTCCAAAATCCTCTTCCGTGACGTCATCGAGAGCATCCGCGACTCCGCCTTCGAGGTGAGAGCGGGGCGGCAGCCCTGGGGGCGCTGAGTGCCCGGTGCCCGGTGCCGGGCGTGGGTGCCCGGTGCCGGGTGCTGAGGGTGCCCCTCCCCATGCCCAGAAATCCCCCTACCCCGTCATCCTGTCCCTGGAGAACCACTGCGGGCTGGAGCAGCAGGCCACCATGGCTCGGCACATGAAGGCCATCCTGGGGGACAGGCTGCTGACACAGCCCCTGCAGGGGCAGGACCCCCACGATCTCCCCTCACCAGAGGTAAGGCCACCTGCGTGCCCACCTCAGTTGTCCCCATGTCCCCTCCAAACCCTGAGCTCGGACCTGCCTCCTGTAGCAGCTGAAGGAAAAAATCCTGGTGAAGGGCAAGAAGCTGCCAGAGCTGTGGCAGGAGCCCCGGGGTGTCACCTCCCTTCTGGACCCTGAGGAGGAGGAAGAGGAAGAGGAGGAAGAAGAAGAGGAGGAGAAGGTGCAGGAGAGAAGCCCTCGGCGGGTAAGAGATTTCCCCAGGGATGTGGTTTGGGGGGACCACAGCATCCTGGTGGTCCCGATGGATCAGAGCACCCTGGTGGTGCCAGGGGACCACAGCATCCTGGCATGTCCCAGCTGAGCAGTGCCAGCTCTGCCACCCTCTGCAGCCCTGCTCTCTCCTCTTTCAGTCGCTGCAGTCGCTGCAGGAGATCAAACCTCTGCAGGTGGGTCACGGGCTGGGGCTGGGGGCGCTGACAGGGCGGGTGCTTGGGGGCAGTGAGTGGCTGTCACTGCCTGGCATAGGGGACAGAGCTTGGGGACCCCTCAGCTGTGCCTCCCTCTTCCTGTCGGGCTGGGTGGCCTGTTTCTGGGGTTTCCAACACTTTGATTTCTCTGTCACCTCAAGTTCTCCATCATGTTGGGCCTTCATCACATCCAGGGTGACCTGTTGGGGTCCGCATCACTTTGGGGTCTCTGTCACCTCAAGTATTCCATCATCTCGGGGTGCCCATCACCTCAGGTTCTCCAGCACTTTGGGGTCTCCCTCATCTTGGGGTCTGTAACATCTTGGGCTGTCCATCCCCTTGGGTTCTCCGTGACCTCAGGTTCTCAACCTGCTGGGGTTCCCCATCAGCGCCTGGTCCATCATTCCATTGCCTCAGGTTCTGCACCACCTTGGGGTCTCCACTGCTTTGAGGGTCTCCACGGCCTCGGGGGTCTCAGCACTAGCAGGGGACGGGGTCTGTAGACCCTCAGATGGGCAGGTGGCCACTGGGGCCAGGTTGTCCGTGATGCCACGGTGGCTCCCGCAGGCCAAGGACGCGTCGCAGGTGTCCCCGGAGCTGTCGGCGTTGGTGGTGTACTGCCAGGCTGTCCCCTTCCCCGGGCTGGCCCAGGCCTTGCGCCACCCCCAGCCCTGCCAGATGTCCTCCTTCAGCGAGAGGAAGGCACGGAAGCTCATCAAGGAGGCAGGTGAGGGACACCAGATGGGGACAGGGAGGGGGACAGGGTGGGTCCATACTCCTGAGTCACTGGGATGCAGGATGGGCTGAGAATGACGGGCTCTGTCTCTAGGGTGGCTCCATGAGTGGTCAGGGTCACGCTGGCCTCACCCAGGCTGCCCTGGATGGGTGAGACTGGGGTCAGCTGGCACGGCCTGCCTGGGGCAAGAGGCCAGGCTTGGGGTCACACGACCTAGGATCAAGGTCTGGGATCGGGATCTAGGATGTGGCTCTGGGTCCAGGGCCTGGGGCTGGGAATAAGGTTTAGGTCAGAGTCCAGGGACTGAGGCCTGGGGTCATGGGCTGAGGCTGGGGGTCAGGATCTGAGGTCAGGCCCTGAGATTAAGCTCTGAGTCAGTGTTCAGGGTCTGGGGTCCCGGGTTAGTATCTGGGGCCAGGGTCAATGTCCAGAGTCGAGGATTAGGATCTGGGTCAGGGCATAAGCTTGGAGGTTTTGGTTTGGTGTCTGAGGTCCAGGGATCAGGTCAAGATCTGCAGTCAGCATCTGGGCTCCATGGTCAATGTCCAGGGTCAGGGTTCCAAAGTCAAAGTGGACGGTCAAGATCAGGACCAAGGGTCACAACTTTGGGGTCAGGGGTCCAAGGTCAAGGTCAAGATTTGGGGTCTGAACCCCAGGGTCTGGTTTCAGGGCCTGGGTCACATTTCAGGCTCAGGCCCACCCAGCTGGGCAGGCTCTGTCCGTGTCCCTGGGCCCATCCCCCGCTGTTGGGGCCCCCCAGCAGCACTGTGGGTGCAGCGGCCCCGCTGAGCCGTGTCCCCCTGCAGGCCCGGCGCTGGTCCGGTACAACGCCCGCCAGCTCAGCCGCGTGTACCCGCTGGGGCTCAAGATGAACTCTGCCAACTACAACCCCCAGGAGATGTGGAACGCTGGCTGCCAGCTGGGTGAGCCCCCCAGCCCCCCCCGACCTGGCACCCGCCCCAGGAGCCGCCACCTCCCTGACACCCCGTCCCGCTGTCCCCACAGTGGCCCTCAACTTCCAGACGCCGGGCTACGAGATGGACCTGAATGCCGGGCGCTTCCTGCCCAACGGGCGCTGTGGTTACGTCCTGAAGCCGCCCTGCCTGCGCAGCCCCCCCGGGGAGGGGTCCCGGCGCCTGGCGCTGCACATCAGGGTGAGGACACCCCATGAGCCTGTCCCCAGGCCAGGCTGGGCGCCACCCACATGCCTGCTGGGTCACACCCACGACATTCTAATGCCTGGCCAGGTGCCACCTGCATCCTGGTGACCAACCCTGTCCCCAAATCCAGCTGGTATCAGCCGTGTGCCTTCTCTGGGATGGCATCAGCCACCTCCCTCCTCCCCACCATGTCCCCAGTCCCAGCCAAGTGCCACCCACACCCCTTCTCCTGGGGACACCAGTCCTTTCCCCACACCCACATCCCCCGGGCCCCCGGTGGTCCCTGTCCCTGGTCCCCAGCTCCCTGTGCCACAGGTGATCACAGCACAGCAGCTGCCCAAGCTGAACAGGGACAAGGGCAGCTCCATCGTGGATCCCTTCGTGCGCGTGGAGATCCATGGGATCCCGGCCGACTGTGCCAAGCAACAAACGCACCACAAGCTCAACAACGGTGAGTGCTGGCACCTGGGCACCCCCGGGGACACCCCCGGGCACCCCGACCCCCAGGGACATCCAATTACCTCTTACCTCTCACACCCCTCTCACTCCCTGAATCCCAGGAATGCCCAAGGACAACCTGGTCCCCAGGGTCCCTTGGAGCACCCTGATCCCTGCAGACACCCCTGGGAACCTGATCTCCAGGGGTGCTCCAGGACACCCAGGGTCCCTCAGGACACCTGGTCCCCAGGGACACCCCAGGGCACCCTGATCCAGGGACACCTTGATGCCAGGGGCACCCTAATCCCCACGAAGGATGGTGCCTTGGGTACCCACACCCCAGCACTCACTGCCACTGAACCAGTGCCCAGGACATCCCAGTCCCCTCTGTGCACCACAATGTCCCCTCCCCAGCACAGCCAGATGGCAGGGTCCATCATGTCCCAGTTCTTCCCAGTGCTGTTCCCTTATGGTCTCCAGCACACCCAGCCCAAGCCCAGTGTGACGCCCATTCCCCCCGTGTGACCCCCATTCTGTTGGTGTGAGGGGGCACAGCCCCAGTGTTACCCACATTCTCCCAGTTTGGTCCAGCCCAGCTCCAGTATAACCTCCATCCCCCCAGTATATCCCATCAGAGTCCCAGAGTGATCCCATCCCTCCAGCATACTCCACCACAGTCACTGTACAACCCTCATTCTCCCAGTACAGCCCAGTCCAGCACCAGTATGACCCCCTTTACCCCAGTACACCCCATCATGGCCCCAGCATCACCCCCACTCCCTCAGCCTGCCCCGGTCCCCTCGTCCCCCAGTGCAGGATGGCAGCTCAGCCGGGGCAGGGGCAGTGCACGGGGGTCCTGCGGGTCCCTGCGGGGCACTGGGTGGCCCTGGTGGCCCCGGTGGCCACACCCACCCGCCACGCCCGTGCCGCAGGTTTCAACCCGCGCTGGGAGGAGACGCTGCGGTTCCAGGTGCGGGTGCCCGAGCTGGCCCTGGTGCGCTTCGTGGTGGAGGACTACGACAGCACCTCCTGCAACGACTTCGTGGGGCAGTTCACGCTGCCCCTGCCCAGCATGCGCCAAGGTGGGTGCAGGTGCCACCCCGCTGCCCTCCGGGGCCGGGGGCAGGCCCCTGCCACCTGCTGAGCCCCTGTCTGTCCCCAGGGTACCGCCACATCCACCTGCTCTCCAAGGACGGGGCGTCCCTGTCCCCCGCCACGCTCTTCGTGCATGTTCGATCCAAGAGCCTGTGAGCTCCACAGAAGGGACAACCCGGTGTCCCCAAGGTGCCCACGGTGGGGGAGACATTGTCTCTCCATGTGGGGGACAACAGGCTCCTTCATGGGTGGGCACCCTGTGTGGGGACAGCTTGAGGACAGCGCTCACCTGTCTGTGGTGAGAGCAGGGCTGGGGGCTCCCCCTCCCCTCCCTGTTACCCAGTGCCACCCAATCTGCTGGTGCCCCACTCCTGCTCTCCTGAGGGGACAGAGATGCTGTGACAACCAGGATGGGTTGACTGGGCCAACGACAACCCAGCACAGCCCCACCAGGGTGACATGGGTGACAGCAACCACCTAATCTCCCCGGTCTTGGCCACGCTTGATCCCAGCCCCTCTCTTGGGGTGCAAGGAAGGTGCCATCATCACCCTGGAGTCCCTGAGGGGACCCTGCCACCACACACTCCACTGTGGCCAGGTGGGGACACATTCCCAACCTCTGCTCTGGCACCAGCAACAGTCACAGATTTACACCCCGGGATCAAGCCAGTCGAATAAAGGTTTTATTTTAACAGAGCCTGTCCCAGTGTCCCTGTCACCCTCCGGGGCCCATCGTGAGTTGATCAGGGCTGAGCCCACCCCCAAATCAGCAGTGCCCTGGGGAGCTGCCAGGCACCCATGGAAGCTGGGGCGATTCACTGGAGCAGCCCTCAAACCTGCCGTGGGGACAGGGGGAGGGTCCCATGGAGTGTCCCCCACCCACACCCAGCCTCCCCTAGCCCAGGACAGCCGGGACACAGGAGGGGACACAGAGGTACTTGCATAGGTGACACAGGACCCCGAGCAGGGGGATGTGATGGCACTGCCAGGGGGATGTGATGGGCTCCTGGTCCCCACTGAGGCCCCACAGGTCCAGGCTGGGGTGGGCACAGGCTCTCAGGGTCCATGGTGCCACGGCGTGTGACAGGGACACGCAAGGACAGGGAGGCGTGAGAGTGCATAGACGGGGTCTTGGCCTTGGTGTGCAGCTTTGGAAACCTTTGGCTGGGCGGGCAGGAGAACTCGGAGCTCTGGGTGGACAAGGTTCATGACTCGGCGGGAGGCTGTCCGGGCACTCCTCGATGGGATGAAGGTTTTCCATGGAAACATTTCCTTTCTCTCGGCGGATCCCACGGCACGAGGTGACACCGGGAGCTGGCGGTGGAGGCACCGGGCGGGCTGGGGCCCCGGGGTGATGCCGATGGCGTGTATCCGTATTTCCGTGCTTCCAGAGAAAAGCAGCTGAGCAGAGAGGCCGGAGGCGTGGCAGTGGCGGTGGAGCAGCCCCCGGTGCCCGCAGCCCCACGGGGGAGGCTGAGGGGAAGGGCCCCAGGAGCCCGAGCAGAGCGGGGTGTGCTCTGGAGCCGAATCCCCCCCGGATCTTCGGGCACTGCTGCCCCTCAGTTCAGCGTCCAGCAGGAAGGGTTGGAGTGTCCGTGGCTGGCAGGAGATGGGACAAGGCATCGCTTGCACAAGTAGCCCTTTGAAAGGAATGGCGACGTGCTCCCGAGCCCGCGGGGAGGGACCCTGCTCAACGGAGTCAGGAGCAAACCGGGGGCAAGCAAAGAGCCGAGCAGGGGAGAGCCTGAAGCGCCCTCGGGGCAGGCAGGAGGGCTTGGCCAGCAGCCACCATGTCACCTCAGCATCAACCTCAGCTGTCCCCACGGAGCAAAGTCCCGGTCCAGCAGCCCAGTGGTGACCTTCAGCAGCGGAATGTAACTCATGGCAGTTGGGAACAGGAAAGATTTAAAATATATATAATATATACTTTTATTATTCACCCGTTAAATCCATTATATGCCAATCATGATCTAGTTTCAGCAGTTACATTCCCTTGATCATGTCTTTACGAGGATGCAGTTAAGTCAAACAAGGAGATGGCTGACAGCAGCGGGGGCGGCGGCTCCGGTGCCCCTCTCCCGGCGTGGGTCCAGCTTTGGCAGAAAGGATGAGGGCAGCACCTCTGCAGGCCTGGCTCCTCCACGCTCTCCTGGCAAGGGCTCCCTTACTGCAGCACCAATCCAACCTGGGAGCAATGGAAAGAGGGGTCAGGATGTGTCCTCTGCTCCGCTCACAGCTACACGCAGACGCAGCTGGGAGGGCTCGGTGCTGTCTGTGTCTGTTTACCCAGTGGGTTTGGGATATTTGAGAGCAGCAAAGCCCTGGATTTGTGGCTGAATGGGCACACAGGCCCTGCCCAACTCTGATCTGGGGAGATGACCAATGTTTGGGGTGTGACAAGCCCCATCAGGTTATGAGACAGCCTTGATTCATGAGCCAAGGATGTTTCTCAGCTCATGGTGAGAAGAGGATAGAACACCTCTCCTAGGAGTTGGGGTTGTCTAGCCTGGAGAAGGCTGCAGGGAGGCCTTAGAGCCCCTTCCAGTGCCAAAAGGGCTGCCAAGAGGGACTTTGGACACAGGTCTGGAGTGACAGAACAAGGAACAATGGCTTCCCACTGCCAGAGGACAGGGTTAGATGGGATATTGGGAAGAAATTCCTCCCTCTGAGGATGGGGCCCTGGCACAGGGTGCCCAGAGCAGCTGTGGCTGCCCCTGGATCCCTGCAAGTGTCCAAGGCTAGGTCAGACAGGGCTTGGAGCCACCTGGGATAGTGGAAGGGGTCCCTGCCTGTGACAGGGGTGGAACAAGGTACTCTTTTACGGTCACTTCCAACCCAAACCATTTCATGGTTCTGTGATTTGGGAGAAGCTGCTTCCCAAGAGTCTGGTCCCTGGACATGTCCCTCTGCAGGCAGTTGGCACTGCTGGGGACCCTCCAGGACGTGCTGGTGGCCAGTCATGCACTCTGACCCAGTGGACCTGGAGGCAGCCCCACCCCAGGAAACATTCCCAGCATCAGGCTCTGCCACCCCCCAGCTCTGCCAGCAAAAGAAGGAATTGCTGACACCTCCTGGGAACCTCCTGGGGCTTCCCAAGAGCCTTAGCAGGCATGTGAGGCTGGTTTAGGGCACAGGGCTTGTGCCCAGAGACAGACCTGGCTTCACACCAGGGAACAAAGCCCTGTGACTGCCATTAGGGCATTAATTAGCTGTTAAGGCATTAATTAGCTGTGATGTGGCTGGGCAGAGTCTGGTTCTCAAGCACCATCCTCTGCAAGGTGGCTGTGGACTGGACAGGTGCTGAACCACATCTCTGGTGTGGAGGAACAGCAGCCTCAGGTGCTCCTCAGAATGGCCCAGGGCAGGCAGATGGGGCTGTAGCACAGCTCTGGGAGCAGGTCAGTGGGGAACAGGCTGCTGGCCCTGGGGACAAATGGCATCCTGGGATCCTGTGGCTCAGCCCCCTGCATGTGCTGGCAGAGCTCCTTTGTCACAGGTCCTGCTCCAGCCTGTCTGCTCTCTCCAGAGGGGTGGCTGCTCCTCCCACCCCACCGGGACACACCGACACCCAGGGCTGTGCAGTGACACCCAGGTCCCATGCAGGATCACAGGTGATTGCCACAAGCCCTGGTGTCACACCTGTCACCCTGCAGCCCTCTGCTGTCTCCTCTGTGCCTGGCCTCCTTCCTTAGAGGAAGATGTTGGTGTGAGGGGGAGGACTGAACCTGCACTAGTCCAGGAATAAAATTAGCTCTGGAAGATGAGTGTGGAGGGGTTTTCCCCAGGGCCACACTCTGCAGGCAGAGGAGAAGGCAGAGGGATTCACCCGTCACCATGTGTGACACTGCAAGGACACCAGCTGGGCTGGAATGCTGAACTGGGGGTGACAGCAAAGCCACGTCCCCAGGGCTGTGGGGATGAGACCCCTCCTCACAGCACTGACCTTCTCTGGTGCCATGCTGGGACACTTCCAATTGTACAGGTAATACTGCAGGTTCCCATCCCCGATCCCAAACTTCAGCTTCTCCAGGAAGGTTTTGTTTTCCATGAGATCCAGTGCATTGAAGACATCAAATCCTTTCTGCACAGGGAGACATGAAGCCATCAGTTCCTGCTTTTGTGCTGGGGAGCTCCTCCCACCTGTGAGCAGCCTGGCCCCCTTTCCTGCCTGGCTTTGAATCCCAGAAAAAGGGAAGAGCTCAGCCTTGGTGTCCTCACCCTCAATCCAACTACTACAGGACTGTTTGCTGTAGGACATGAGTAACCACCACAAGCTGGAAGGTTCAAGGAACCCCAGCATCCCTCTCCTGGGTGGCAGATCCTTTCACATTTGGATTTCTCTGGGCCTGGGAACAAGCCCTTCCCACAAATCCATGGGTGGCCAGCCTGCAGTGAGCTGCCCAGTGAGTTTCCTGTGAGCTGCCCAGTGTCCCGTGGTGCCAGCCCACCCCTGCATCCCTCACCTGTGGGAAATGGATTTGTAGAGAATTCTCAAAGCCTGACAGAAAGCTCACATAGTAGAGCCCACGAGGGGTAATTTTAGATGATTGGCTTTAAGGCATTTACAGCATGGTGCGGCAAAAGCTGAAGAAACATTTATAGTCTATTGTAATTAGGAAATAGGTGGCTTCTGGTTGTGATGGGGTGAATTATAACATCAGTATTGTCTCTCCCTTCTCATGAGACTGAAAATGGAATAAAAGTTTTTAAAACACCTCTCAGGTGCCCCATCTGTGGGTCAGAAAAGAGCTTAACCCTATACTCACCGACTTGGCGAGGATGAGGGCGTCACTCATGAGGTCGATGAGAGGCGTCTTGGTGTGAACGTTGTAGAAGGAATAAGCAGCTTTCAGGCTCTTGTGAGTCGGGTGGTTCATGATGGTGGAGGGCAGGGTGTAAAAGCTCAGGAAGTCTGTCACCTCTCCCGGGGCACTCTGGAAGGCAGAAGTGACATCATGGCATGTCAGGCTGGGATCAAGCCTGGCCAGAGCCTTAGAGGGGCTCTCCCAGCTGGAGTGATGGCTGCAGGGAGACCCAGGGCCCAGCATGGAGGCACCATCCTCCAGCAAATTCCCATCCCAGAGGGGCATGGAGCTCCTCCCTGATCGCTCCCAGAGCTCCAGTAGAGGCAAAAGCCCAGGAAAGCACTCCTCCCATCCTGCTCCTGCCCCTCACCTCCACCACGAAGGTGTCGATGATGTTCTCCTGAGGTACGAACCAGTGCTCCACCTCCTCTTGGCTCATCACGGGTGTCAGGTGGAACTGCTTCAGGTACTCAGTCAAGAGCTTGTGCACAGCAGGGATGTCCTTGCGCTCCATGGGCCGCAGGCCGGGAGTCTTGGGAGTCTGCAGAAAGTGGGACAAGTTGTTTCATTGCTCGCACAGTGGCTTCCATCACCCAAGGGCTCTCCAAGGAGCAGCACAGAGACACTCTCTGCTTAGATCAGCCCATTTTCAGCCCCCCAGCCCTGCGTGCCCAGCAAAGGATGGATGTGATCAGCCATGACGCCGATGGCAAAGATCACGGAGAGCACAGCATGTCCCAGATCCCCAAGTGCCAGGTCAGGTCCCACTGGAAGTGTTCTCCTACCCACTAACGACACAAACTCTGCTTCCCTCCAGGTTCCTGTTCCCACTCACAGCAGGCATGGGCTGGGAGATGTCCCAGGCTCTACAAGATGTTATTCCCAGCTGGCCTCAATTACTAATTTAGGGTTGGGATGGCTCAGCAAGCCCAGATCTGCTCTGGGGCTGAGTTTCTGTGCAAAAACCAGTAGCTCCAGCCCAGCAACTCCTGTCTGTGTGGCTGTGGGAGGCAGGAGCTGGGAGCTGCCCAGCATGGAAGCAGCACTTTCACCCCAAAGGGGCAGCTCTGGCTGACAGAAAGGAGCCACCAAGGTCGGGGAAGGTGCTGGCAATTTTAATGCAGTTTGCTTCTTTCTCTTCCATCTCCAGCTGGGGAACTTCCCCAGCAGGACAACTGCAGTGCCAGAACTAATCAGTGTTACTGAAGAATGAGGGACTAACCCAATCCAAGGTCACACCGAGGCTGTGTTTGGACAGATGAAGGCTGTCACATCTGCCTGCTCGTTTTACCAGGATGACAGGCTATGACTCACCAGCAAACAAAAGCTCACGGGGTCCTCTAACAGCAAGAATTTGCCCTCAAAATGCAGGTACCCAGGCAAAAATACATAAAGATTAAATAAAGCACAACTGCTTGACAGAGTCATTTACTACATGGAACAAACCCTGGGTCTCCAGGCAGAGGACTTGACCTCGACCAGGATGTTTGTGTCTCTCCCCTTGCCCAGCGAGGAGCGACTCCTGAGCTCTGCTCCCGGCTGGCACCCACCTCGGGCAGCCGGTAAAGCTTCGTGGTGCGTTGCATAGTCATGTTCCTGCTCAGGTGGGAAAACTTGACCTCGATGAGTTTCCGAGGGTTCAGGGAGCGGTGCCAGTACCTGCAGAGACACACTGGGTGGGAGACTCGCTCTGGGGCAGCGGGGCAACTGCAGGGGCACAAGGTTCCCGTGGCTGCCACGAGGGCAAGTGAGAACATCAGGCCAGCAGCTCCCCACAGAGAGAAACACGGTTCTGAAGTGCTTGTGCTGCCAAAGCCTCCTCTCCTGTGTTACATGAGCAGCTTTAGTAAAGCCACTGCACTTAATCCTGGAAGGACAGCGTGGGAGGAGAAGCCTGGGCTGGGATCGCTCTCCCCTGTCTGGGGAATCCCACACACACTACTGGCCACGGAGGGGACCACGGGAAGGGAAGGTCTGCAGACAGAAACCTTGGGAGAGCCACAGACACTCACCTGCAAGTCCCCACAGGCTTTGGCAGCACCACTCCCGCAGTGTAAACAGCCTGGAAGATTCCCTCCAGATGCACCCTCCGCGTGATCTCACGGATCAGAACCGGAGCCACCCGTTTGGAGCGCAGCTTTTTGTGGACACACAGGAAGTTTATCTCCACCATCTTCTTCTCTCTTGGGGAAGAAACAATGCAGAGCATGAGGCTTGACTGTCCTGACCTGGGAGGATCAGACCAACGCCCTGAGCAATCTACCTCCAAGCCCCTTCAAGGGAATGAGGAGTCAACGCCTCAGGGAAGGGGCAGGGGCTGGTTTTGGAGAGCTCTCCCTTAAGCTGTTACCCAGGGATTCCTGGGGAAAATGGTCTGAATCTGCGTCAGGGGAGGGTCAGGTTGCATATTAGGAAAAGGTTCTTGCCTTTTCCTAGAGGGTGTCTGGGCAGTGGCCAGGGAATCTCCTGCCCAGGGAATGGTCACAGCCCCAAGGCTGCCAGAGCTCCAGGAGAGTTTGAGCAATGCTCTCAGGCACAGGGTTGATTGTTGGGCTGCCCTGTGCAGGTCTAGGACCTGGACTGGATGATCCTTGGAGATCCCTTCCAGCTCAGGATATTCTAGGATTCTACGTCTCCATCTAGCCCTGGATGATTTCTGTAAGCCAGAGCCCTAAGTTAACCTACCTTGTTGAGGAAAACAGCCTTCACAGTGGTTAACTACAAGATGTCCCTGCCCAGAACCTCCCTGCCAACCCTTAAGTATCCTCCACCTTCCCCTCCAAGCAGCAAAACATCTCCAAAGCTGAAGGGTGCAGGTCTGGCTGTGAGCACAATGAAGACAATGTAGCCAGACCCGCTGAGCACTCCCAAAGCCCCAGGTGTCAGCAAGGGGCAGGATGAGAAATGCAGCAGCACTCACGTGTCATAGATGTGGATGGTGGCTGGAATCGCACTGATAAATCCCACCAGCTTCTTGCTGGAGACCACTCGGACCCCACAGTGCCACTGGGGCAGCCAGCCTGGAGGACGCAGTGCCCTGGGGAGGGGACACACCTCAGCAGTCACCTCCCACCCAAGGCA
The DNA here is from genome assembly GCA_013400585.1 of Chloropsis cyanopogon. Taxonomy (NCBI): domain Eukaryota; kingdom Metazoa; phylum Chordata; class Aves; order Passeriformes; family Irenidae; genus Chloropsis; species Chloropsis cyanopogon. The sequence goes on from WEZZ01006945.1 coordinate 25,892, forward strand.
CCTGGTGTAGCTGCTCCTGCCTCCCACCCTGCCCTGGGACACCCTGAGTCCTGCTGGCAAGAGGATGAGAGAGTGACAGTGATGTGACAAGGACTGTTGGGATCCAGGGTAACTCCTGCACCCCACGGCCAGTCCTCACTAGGGACACAGGAGGAAATCTCTGTTCCCTGATTCAGGAGCACCCTGAGGAAACAGCAGCTCTGCTGCAACAGGACCCCAAGGGTAATTGCTGGCAGCTGCCTTCATCCCACAGTGCCAGGGCACTGAGAAGCTCCTCACTACTGGGATTTTCACAAACACTTGAAGGATCAAACCAAAGAGGAAAAAAGTCCACTTTTAAGCTCCCGTATCTCGAAGGAGCCAGAGACAGGCAGGACTGGGTGACAGCCCCTCTCACCGTGTCCCTGGGACACTGCACACAGTGACAGATGGGGAAGGGACATTTCAGGAAGAAGGGAGATGGGAGAAGCAAAGGCAGCTGCAGCCCTGTCACCGGGCTCAGGCTCGTCAGCGTCCCACACCCCCTGCTCCCACTGCTGGTGCCACTCACCACAGCAGGAACTCGGGCGAGTAATCGAACCGGAACATGTTGTCATCGTCCTCCACGTAGTTCTCGTTGAGCAGCGTGTAGAGCTCCTTCAGCTGCAGCAGCACACAGCACGCAGGTTAAGGAGGTTTCTCAGCCATCAACTGCCCCCAGTCAGGACCCTGGACACTTAATGTGTGGCCACAGCACTGGGGCACCATGTGCAGCCAGCCCCCTGCTCCTGCCACGTGCAGGGTCCTGGACCAGTGCCACACAGAGCAGGGGAACAGCAGGACACAGGTAAGCCCTGTGTCATCTCCCAGGGAGGTGGGTCATGCTCTGAAGCGCCTTCCTACAGGAAAACTCCAGGCTTCAGGCATGCTTACATCCCCTTGAAAAAAACAGGCCAAGCTGCCCAATGTGGGATGGCTAAAAGGAACTGCGGGGGGGAGTCAGACTCATCCAAGCCCAAGGTGTGACAGAGCCAGAGAGTCACCTGCTGTGGTGAAGGACATGTTTCCATCCCCAAAACCATCTGCAACAGCCCAAGCATTGAACTGCCGAGCAAGACGCTCCAAGATGGGCGTGCAGAGCTGCCTGTACTCACCACACCTCTATCCCCCAGGTCCAGGGCGTCCCAGGTGAAGCCCTGGGGCAGGGTGTACGGCTCCTGGCGGATGTTGTCCTTGTCCGGCTCCACCGGGCCGTGGGTGTTCACCACTTCTCCTGTAAGACACAGCAGGGAGCCATGAAGAAGGTCTCCACTGTGAGGCCGAGCCTCCACTACACCTCAGTCTGGGGGTCCAACGTGCCTCGTGTCTTCCACCCCTGCAGTGGCAGACAGGGATTGTCACTTCACCTGCCTGGTCTGGGATATGACAATGGGGAGAGAATCAAAACTCCCAGGGCAAGGGAGGAACCCATCAGGTGACCAAACAGAGCCACAGCTACATCCTCCAGCTCCACATGTGATGCCTGATTCTTCCCCATCCCCACAATCCCAGCCTGGGCCAGCACTTTCCCGTGAGCCTCTCCACGGGACGGTGATCTCCTGCCAGCTCTGGCCACTGCCATTTGGCAAGTGTCACAGTTTCCTGCCTAAAGAAGAGCTGCAGTGAACAGCACAACTTTTGTTGTAAAACCACTGACTCCTAAAGGCCCTGATTCAGCCAGGAGATGTCAGCTCGAGCTCTGGCTGTCTCTGGGATGTCAGTCCAGCAGCATCACTTCAGTGCTGCCAAGAAAAGCGAGTTGTGCTAATTAGGAATTACCTTAAAAAGGCATTGAAAAGGTTCCCAAGCAATGGGGAGGTGATGAAAGCCCGGAGCAAGAACTTCCCCCATCACACCCACCCCAGGCAGCTTCCAGAAACACTCACCCCTGGCTGCCCTCTCTGTTTTGAGCAGGTGCTGAACTGTTTTGAGATCTGGCCCCAAAAATCCCACAGCACTTCTGTTATCCAGCCCTAAATAGCCCTGTGTGCCAGAGCACGCCAGGGCCACGAGGAGCGCTGGGACACAGTGAGTGGCCAGCAGCCAGGCACAGCCACCAGCCTGGTGTCGGGAGGAACGAGCTGCTTTGTGCCTCCCACTCCCCAGGAGACACCTTCCACCCTTTCCCCAGGGTTCTCCCAAGCAGAAATGATGTCTCCCATGCCCAGTATCCTTGGAAAAAAGGGCAAATGCAAGACTCTGCTGTCTCACATGACCACGTGCCCTCTCACTGTGATTTTCCCAACTTAAACCTGAGATTGTTGCTCCCAGGTAAGTTTTTGAGACCCAAAAAGGCCTCATAGTGGTGTGGACAACATGGGATGGGAATCCAACACTGCATCAGCAGCAAAAGGGACACAAATCCATGAAGGGAAATACTGAGGAGCAGCAAATCTGAAGCCATGACAAGTTTTGGATAAATCTAGAAACTGTGGGCTTGGACTCACTCTCTAGTTCCCCTGAGCTCTGGGGGATGCAGATGAGGAGAGACTAAAGTAAAGTTATCCCAGGCCCCCCAATCAGCCTGGGAATGACAAACAGGCAGCTCTCCTGGCACATCTGCTCTGAGAGCTCCTGCCACGATGTCACAGGCTGTCAGGAGCAAGAGGAGGGGCTGGAGCAAGGACCAGAGCTGGGAAGCACCACTGGGATGTTCACAGGGGGGAGAGGGGACCAAGAGATGGGGCTCCCCATCCTTAGATGCTCATGGCAGCCTGGGGTGGAGATGCTTTGATGTTTGTGCTTCCCCTCTCCTGGCTCAGCTGCAGCTCCTGCCGGTGCCAGAGAGGGATGTGAGCCCAGCAGACCAAGGATGTGGCAGCTCAGCACTGGAGCTGCTTCCCAGAGCTGCTCCCAGCACCACCAAGCCCCATCTCACCCTGAGTTACCTTTCTCACCAAGGATCCCTGTCTGGGAAGCTTCAACCTCCAGGAAGGGGAGAGCTGGACAGCTCTGAGTCCATAGGATGTGGTAACACCACACATGAAACTGGGGTACAGAGGGCTGGGGAGACAACTCCAGGGCTAAGGACAGGGATTAAGGGATGCACAAGTGCAGGAGGCATCAGGTCAGATGTCTGAAGTGGTTCCTTGCCCCTCTGTACCCCCTGAAGTGCTTGCACAGCTCTTCAGACCCTCCCCATCCCCCTAGCCCACGTTGCTGAATGGTGGAGAAGTGGTTTTGGTGCCTTTGAAGCCCAGGCCAGGCAGGGACTCACTTGATGGCCACAGATCAGCATCTCCAGGCTTCTGTGAGGGCTTCCTGGAGCAGCCTGGGGACCACAGGGCCTCCCCCAGGGCCCACAGGATGTCGAGGGGCTGCACATACCTAACTTGGGCACTGGCTGTGTGTCCCAGAACTGGTAGCTCCTCTTGCTGGCTTCCTCCATGGTTTTGGCAGGGCCCTGACCTACAGAGAAGAGCTCGATGGCTTTCTGAATCTCCTGGATCCTCTCAGCAGGTAAAGAGTTCACCTGAGGGCAGAGAAGGAGGGTGAAAGACAAAATGAGTAAGCTGAGCCACCGGGTCTGTATGTGGGCTCCTCGCTAGGGAAATCTGGAGCTGATCCTGTCATGGGCTGCTGCCAGGAGAGGGAGAGCAGGCAGGAACCTCCCTTCCCATCCTCAGTCCCTGACAGGATGGATGAACCCTTTCACAGCCACCTGCCACTCACCTAGATCTGGTTTCTAGGCACTCCTAGGACAAAGGGGATGGAAGAGTTTTCTGAAAATGCTTTAAGCTTCAGTTAAGTGAGTGCTGTGAGCCCCAGGAGCAAACCTCCCCACCTGACATGCTGCAGAGACAGATGGACCAACCCACACCCAGCACCTGAGATTCTTTCAGTGGCTTTTCTCTCTCACTGCTCAGCCTCCTCCCTCTAAACTGGATCTGTATCCACAAACTGCAGCTGCCAGAGGAGTCCCTGGACACCAGGGACTGGGACAAGGCAGAGAGGTTGAGTCAAGATGAAAGACACTTTCATCCTCCTCTTCCTCAGGGCGGATGGCTCTGCACTGAATTCCCAAGCCCAGCTCCTCTCTGATCCCTGAGGAATTTAGTTTGAAAAACGCAAAGCCCCAGTTTAAAGCTCTGCAGTGTCAGATGGACAAAATATTCAAAATATTTGGACGGGAACTGGGCATCAGACAGAAAACAGCCTCTGCTGATGTGTGTGCTCTGCCACAGGACCAGAGGGGACAAGAGGGCCAGGAGGGTCAAACCCGGTGTGTCCCACGCTGCTTCCCGAATCACTGGCTGCTGCAGAGGGCCAGGCAAAGTCCAGAGGGATAAGATAGACCCTGCTCTCCCCAGCTGCTGTTCCTGTGATCATCAGCAAATCATCAACACCACCAGATGTCACCCCGTGCTGCTGCAGGCAGGACTCAGAGCTGGCAGGTGGCAGCTCCTGCCTGTGACAGGCAGCTGTGTCTGGGAAGAATAACCTGGAGGTGCTAGTCTGACCCTGGAACTGGCTGGGAGATCCAGCCAAGGACTGCATTGTCCCTGGAGTGCTCTGCAAACACATTCTGCACCAACAGGAATTCCCACAGATGGAGCCAGGCTGGGAAATCAATCTAAATCCAAAGTGTTTTGAGGAACAGAGTGCCTAAAACCAGGGCTGGGAACTCTTCCCTTGGCCTAAGTAACACTGGGGAGGTTTGGGATGGGGCTGGCTGGTTTGGGGGGGCCAAGATTCCGGGAAGGGCTTGGTCACCTTCACTGGCTGGTCCTGAGCCTGGTCAGGCTGGTCTCCTCCTCCCTTCTCTTTCTTCCGTTTGGGTTTCTTTTTCTTCTTTTTGGCTCCGCTGTCATTTGCTGGACTCAGGCCCCTGAGGAACAAAAGAAACATCATTGGAGCCTTGGGGTTTTCTTTGGGGAGAATATTTGTTTGGTTTCTGAGGCACTCTGAAGAAAATGCAGGCTCCCTGCTGAGTCCAAGTCTCCAGGAAGGGGAATACTCTGTGCACAGAGGGGGCAGCCAAGCGCCCACCCCATGGCACAGAGCTCCCTGTGAGCTCCCAAAAAGGGACCAGCACCAACACCTCCCACCCCACAGGTCTGCTGGGCAGTGGGGACTGTGCCCTGTGCTGCAGGTGACCCCATCCCCACTGTCACACCACCCGCTCTGCCACTCATGCCCAAATCCACCCTGTGGAGTGGTGGGACACTCAGCTTTGGCTTTTTCCTCTTCTGCAAGCCCAAGGACAGATGTGGAAGCAGAAAACACTGGTCCAGCCCCAGGAATAAGGCCCCACAGCAGGTTTAGGCCCCACAGAGAGGTCGCTGGCCAAGGACACTGTGCCAAGTGTCACCTCCCCTGCAGAGGTGATGCTCTAGAGAGATGAGGCTGTTTATTGGAAAATCATTAAATTGTTATGCTGGAGCCGGAAAATTGAGAGTAAGGAGCAAACCTCTGGGAGTGCAGGGTGGGAAGTGCCTACACCAGGGCACAGCTCCTCCTTCCACAGACGCAGGGCAGCCCTGGACATCCAGATCATGATCATCCCCAAACAGCTGCTGGTGTGAAACCCCTCCCTGAGCCTGGCCTTTGTTCCAGCAGCATCCTGATGCCAAAAGACAGGAGAGGTGCCTGCTCCCAGCATGGCAGATGGGAACTCATGATGATGATCTCGTGATCCTGCACGGGATGACCTGACACAGGACAGTCGGTGTTATGGGGGAGCTGGGAGCTGGCTACAGCCTCTGAGACAGTTCAGGGGGAAATTCAGTGCTGGAGAGGCTGAGGTGGATCTGAGCAGAGGGATGAGAGGGGAAAGGGAGGGACACAGGGCCAGGAGAGCTCTGCCAGCTGCCAGCACATGGCTCAGCTCTGTCCTGTCCCTCAGTGCTGCCCAGCAGGGTCAGGATACAGCCAGTGCATTTGTACTCTACAACAGAGGTGTCCCCTTCCTTGCACCCCAAAACAGCTCTCACAGCAGGGACAACCCCACAGACCTGACCTGCCCAGAGGCACCAGCCTGGAATCCCCCCACAAAAGCACTGCTCACTTCTGGAGCAGTTTAATGCCTTTGCCAAACACAAGATAGTGGTGAAGAGGGTGGAGCAGGAAAAAAAGAAGAAACATGATGGAAAATACATTGGAGCAGCATCCAACTATTTATTTCAGCAAGGCCAGATCAAGGAGGAGCTGGGAGGAGAATAGAGCTTGAAGAAATGCAAGCAGAAGGTGTCCCTGCCCAAGGCAGGAGGTGGAACTGGATGATCTTCAAGGTCCCTTCCAACCCAACCACTCCATGCAATGCCTGGGCTGAGCAGCAAGGTTATGGAATTAGGGAAAAGTGGATGGAGAAATGTTTTTGGAGGGGTGAAGCTGGGAGATGCCTGTGGATGTAGAACAGAAAGCCAACGTGATGGGCTGCATTGCCCTGGGGAGCAGGGAAGGATGGCTTGCAGGACACAGAGCTGCTGGGCTGGGGAGGCTTTTCCTCTGGATAAAACCTGAGCAGCAGCAGAGACTCTGCAGACAGCACATCCTGGGGAAAGGATTCCCATCTGCCAGCAGAGCCTGCCTGGAACACCAGGAGATGGGAAGCATTCCTGGTGTGGGAACAAGCAGTGGTTCAGGGCAAGCTGCTCCACAACAGGGGGTGAAGAGAAGGCCCCCTCTTCTCCAGAAGAACATGAAGGGGAGCAGGGAGAGGAGTAGAGCAGAGCCACAGCCTCGAGGAGCAGCAGCCCCAGCACTGCTGAACCATCCCTGGGAACCTCACCTTCCCTCCCACTGCCAGGAAAGGGCTTTGCTCCCACCCAGGAGATGCTGCTTGGACATGACAGCAGCAGCAGTGCCAGCACAGCGCTGCTGACACCACTATCGATTTTAGTGACAAATGTGTGATGGCTTTTTTAACTCTCTGGGGAGGAGCACAGGCAAATCCCGGCCACACTGAAGTCCTGGGATGAGCAAAGCCACCTTGGAGCTGCAATAAACACATCCAAACCGTTTCCAATCAATTTTATCACCACAAACTGACAGCACCAGGAGAATTCTTGAGCACATCCCAAGGGCTGCTCAAGGGGCTGGAAGCTGCCCCTTCCAAAGGGGACAGACACATGTTCCTAGCTCACCTGCACACTGGGATGCTGCAGGTGTCAGTTGTGACAGACAAAATGCTCCCCTCATACTCTGTTGGTGTTGCTTTGCTTCATAAATCAGAGCTGCCAGCTCCCAGCTTGGTGCTAATGAGCTCGGCCCAGCCACGCCGGGCTCGCAGGTGAAAGCGCTGAGAAAATTCCTCCCTGATTTATGAGCAAAGCTGTCGTGACCTGGAAGAAATCAGGGTGGCAGAAGGTGGGATGAGGTTTTGCATTGCAGGTGGCATGGCCTGGGGAAGGGCCCTGCTCTAGGCAGGAGATGAAAACCAACCTGGCAGAGGAGGCACCAGCATGTAGGAAAATGCTGGAAAACCTGAAGGTCCCACTCACTACACCCAGAGAGCAACAATTACAGGTATTTTCTATTTTAAATCTATTTAGGAAAGCAAGTATCTTCTTTCTCCAGGGTAGCTGCACCCCCCAGATAGTCCCCAAATTAATGACAATGCCCCACCAGTGTCCTGGGACAAGCCACCACCATCCAAAATCTCAGCTACTGCAGCTGGCCTGACGAAGCCAAGAGGGCTGGAGCAGTTTCATCCCCAGGAAGGGTGAGCTGCCAGCCCAGCTCACATCCCACAGCCCTCCCAGCTGCACTTAAGGCCTTTTTCCTCCCACATCCCTTTGCATTCTGAGGTGTGTTGAGAGATGAAGTAGCTGGACAAAGGCACCTTGGCTGCACTGTGCAAAACATCTCCCTGTTCCCTGTGGGATCACCATGGTTTCTTTTCTGGCCAAGGAAAACACTTTTCCCTTCTCCTGGGAAAGGCACCCCCTCCATCATGGCCATTTCTTAGCACTCCAATCCCTCCTCTCCCATTTCCAGGTGGCTCCTTGATTTGAAGGCAAAGGCTCCAGCACCAACCACTGCCCAGAAAACAACCCCTGCAACCTGAGTGATCTTGAAAATAGATCTTTGGAAGCACCTAAAGCCAGCAGCCGGGCTTGTTCAGGGTGAGACCTGCTCAGACCGGCTTTGCTCCACCAGCTCAGCCCCTCCAGAGGCTGGAGAACACCAGACTCACCCAGTAACAAACTGGGGCTCAGCACCCACTTACAGCCTCAGCACCATGCTGGATCCACGGGTGTTCCCACTGTACTCCCAAACCTGAGGGAGGAAGCACGAGGGGAACAACTCCAGCTGTGGGCAGCTCCCTCAGCCTGGTGGGAGGCTGGAAGTGTCAGATGAGAAGGAATAGATCCCTGCTCCGTATTTAGGTGCTGGAAAATCCTTCTGCCATGCCAGGGGCTAATCAGGCACGGTGCTTAGGCTGTAATCTCTGTAATCTCGTTAGGGGCTGTGGCAGGGAGGAAGGGAGGATCTCCAGATGGCAGAGCTCAGCTCCCAGAGCCCGGCGTGCTCCCTACACCTGCACCTGAATCCCACGTGCTGGAGCTCAGTGCTCGTCCCAGGAGCCCTTCCTGGGGCTAAGTGCAGGCAGGGACTGCCAAACCCACAGCTGCCCCCTCACAGCCCATCCAGCAACAGCCCAGCTGTGCCACAGGGCGCTCCCGAGCTCCTCCTGCCTGGAACAGCTTCCCCAGGTGGTTCTGACAACAACAGAACTGTTTCACAGGACTGGGACACTCCAATCCTTGCTGTCACCACTGCTCTCGCTGCCTGTGAGGTGACAAATCCACCAGGCTGAGCCCATGCAATGTTCCTGCCTTTCCAGAACCAGGGAATAAATCCCCCACAGCCACCAGGGACACAGCAGAAGCTCTCTGCACACAAAAGGAAATATGAAAAATAACAAAGTGGGATTATTTTCTTTGGAAAATCAGCTTGGATAGCCACAGCAGAGAGCAGTGCATTCACTTCCCCATGCTGACACAGGACTGAGGCTGAGGAAACTCAATTCCTCTTTCCTGTCCTTAAAAGGAAAGGAAGTATTGCTTTCACTAAGGAATACTTTTATGTTTTAAACCTCAGCGCCAAGATCCAGCGATTCCCAGCACAAACTGGCACGGGCAGGGCTCCGAGAGTGGCTCTACACACCCTGGCAGCTCACAGCCCTCCCCTTGCACTGGTTTTGGGGACGGTGTCACTGGGGTGACCGGAAACACTCCCACACGCCGGTGTGATGGGATGGGTGGTATGGAATTAACAGAATTTATGACTGCGCATCCAGTAACAAAACCATCCTCCTTCCCACCCCTTGGCCTCTCCCTGGTGGTTTTTGGGGGTTTCCCAGACAGCTCCAAAGCCTCCCTGCCTCATGCTCCTTATGGCTGTGCCCTCCAGCCACGCTTTTGGTGTTATTTCCCAAGCTATCCAAACGATTTCCTACTGGATATTCCCCAGGCTGCTTGTGCTAGTCCAGCTCCTCAAGGTGGCCAGAGTGATGCCCAATCCAGGACCCAAGGGGGGCTCCAGAACCCACCTTTTCCTGGCAAAGGGCAGGAGCTGCTGGGCTGGGGAGCAGCGGTGATGGAGCACCGTGTCTCCTCTGCTCGGCTCTGGCTTCCACAAACCTAATCATGTCAGAGGCAAAGAAAATAAAAATCTCCCCAAGCACGGCTAAACCGATTAAACTGAGACACGGTGCCACACCCGGGAGGCAAATGAAATATAAATGGGCAGCTGTGCTGTCATAAAAAAAGCCTCTGTGATATTTCTTGTGTGACCTTTTATTCGCTGCGGTTCCTGGGCAGGCGGGATTGCCTATGGAAAGCTGCTGGTGGAGGGAGAAGGGCTCTCCAAGCCCGGGGTCTCTGCTCTGCAGGGCTGGGGAAGCAGCACCAGGAGAGCAGCAGGAGCCCAGTGAGGTTCAGGTGCAGGAAAAACAAGGTCAAAACCGCCGGAAACCTCTGGAAAGCCACACGTTGATGTTCCCATTCCCAGCAGGAACGGGACGAAGCCTCTCCCACAAATCCCAGGCATGGTGAGGCAGCTCTGCACCGTATTAATTAAGGCAGTGAGTAATGAGGGTGCTACGTTAAGCATTCCAGCTCTTCCCTACTGAGATAAGGACCTGCCTCGCTGTCTGTGCTTGCTCCCTGCCTTGTTGTTGTTATTCCACCATTCCATACCTCTGGAGGCTGCGCTCCTCCAACCACGAGACAATGTAGGCAGAGCTTTGCAAAACCCAGGCCTGTGTTTAGGATAACGACGGGGTGAGTGTGCAGAAGCCCGGGATTATTGCAGGGCACGGGGATGCCACATGCTCCGGAAAGCAGGATCACGCATGCAACCGTGCCACCACCCTGGGTGTCACCGCGGGGATGGAGATGCCACGAATGGGCTGAGGCTTGTGCGGGAGGGCAGAGGGAATGTGGGGAGACACACCCTAAGGCAAGGCCAGGAAGAGCTGCTAACCGGGCTGATTTCTGCCCGAAAAAGGCACTCGCGGCCCCGTAGGCACTACACCCGTCACCCATCCGCGCCGCAGCCGCGCCCGGCCCTGCTGAGCTTCGGACACGCTCCCGCAGCGGGCGTGAATGGGCGCCGGCGGCACCGCCCCCCCGCCAGACTGACCGGCGCCTCGACCAATCGCCGCCCGGGATGCTGCCCAGCGCCCAATCACCGCACCCGAGGGGCGGGGCGCCTCTCACTTCCCGGCCGTTCCTCGCCTCAATGGGCCCGGCCGCCGCCGTGGCACGCGGTCCCGGCCGCCTCTCACCCCCGGTTGGAGCCATGCTCCGCCTCGTTCTCGCAGTCGCTGCAATGCTCGTGGTCGTTCTCCTCCGCCGCCGGCCGCGGAGGCCTCGCCGGTGGCCGCCTCACTGCTGTCTCACTGTCGTCCGCCATCTTGGACGGGGCCTCCGCGCGTGCCGCACCCCCGCAACAAAGCCCGCCGCGATTGGGCGGTGGGCCGCGAGGCATGGCGGGAGTGGTAGTCTGCGTGCTGTTGCCGGGGCCGGACTGTGCCGGGGCCGGGACTACAATTCCCGTCGGCCTCTGAAGGTGTCCAGGGGCGGGCCGCCGGTGGCGGGAGGGCTCC
>WEZZ01006945.1:90766-115943 GCA_013400585.1 Chloropsis cyanopogon
CAGCGGTGGCGCCGGCGAGAGCAGCGGCGGGAGTGGAGCCGGGGCAGGTGAGGGAGAGCGGGGCCGGGGATTCGGACAGGGCCGGGGCTTGGGGCTGGGGCAGGGCCGGGCCCCCGGTGTGAGGGCCCTGAGGGGGTTCGGTGAGCGGCCCCCGGTCTCTGCGCCCCCACCGACCCTCTTCCCGCCCCCCAGCATGGACACCGACCTGTACGACGAGTTTGGGAACTACATCGGGCCCGAGTTGGACTCGGACGATGACGACGACGAGCTGGGCCGAGAGGCCAAAGACCTGGACGAGGTGAGTGGGGAGGAGGGGCAGCGACCCCCGGAGCCTGCGGGGCTCGTCCTGCCCCGACCGTGAGCGGGGACGGGCCCGCGGCTGCTCCTGCCCCGTGCGGGGTCTGGTGAGACTGCTCAGGGCGGGGGCCTGAGTCCCGGGGGCCGGAGTGGGCCTGGTGTTCAAAGAATTCACGAAATCTGTTCCTGGGGTAAAGGGAAAGACAGAGATCTTGCTGGAATCGCGGAGGGAAGTGGAGCTCCTCCGGCTCGGGCTGTGTTTGGCTGGTTTTGCTGTCAGGCCCATGGCGGGTCCGTGTCCCTGCGGAGCCCCTCCGGAGGGATCCTCGCGGGGGAGGCAGAGCAAGACCCCTCGGACACGGGGGGAGCAGAGGGGCTGCCCCTCGGGGGAATGAGGAAGCCCCTTCCCATCTGCTGGTCCGCGGGGTGGGGCTGTGTTACCCGGTGTGGTTCTTGTGTTGTGCTCTGTGGGAGTCGCTGCCTGGGCTGGCATCCCGGCAAGTCCAGGGGCTGTTCCTGGTCCAGGTGCTGTGGGGAGAGCCGTGCTGCTCCTCCAGGAGCTGCTGCCAGGGCACCTCTGTGGGTGCTGAGCCTGCACTGGGGGTCCCTGCCTTGGGGGTGACCCCAGGCCTGTCCCCTCGGGGGGCTCCACAGCAGCTGAGGGCGAGCCTTGGTTGCAGCTGGAGGATGATGATGATGACGATGACATGGGGGAGCACGACGAGGAGCACCCTGGGATGGAGGTGGTGCTGCACGAGGACAAGAAGTACTACCCCACGGCAGAGGAGGTCTATGGGCCTGAGGTGGAGACCATCGTGCAGGAGGAGGACACACAGCCACTCACTGGTGAGTGGGTAGGGGGTGGAGCGTGGAGAAGGCTCTTAATGGATCCTTGGAAAGGGGAAATAATACTCCCTTCTGTCCTGCCCCTTTGGAGTCCCCTCATAGCCTCAGGCACTCTGCCTGGTGTGTGCACTTGTGGTTTTTGCAAACCCAAACAAATGTATCTTTGGAAGAACAGGAATCAGCAGAGAAGGGAAAGCTATTTAAGGGAAAAGTAAATGCATTCAGGTGATCTCCTTTGATCCCTGTGAACTGGAATGGTTCAGCTGGAAGGGCCCTGCAGAGACCATCTCCTGCAGCTTTGACAAACAGCTGAGAGAATCTGTCAGCCGCAAAATTTAGGGGTTGTTGGCACAAGTTCCCATTCCTAGGGGCCATTCCTGACCCTGCTGGTTCAGGGGCTCTGGGAACAGTTTGTTGTTCTTTCTCTTGTTTCAGAGCCCATTATTAAACCTGTGAAAACTAAGAAGTTCTCCCTGATGGAGCAGACGCTGCCGGTCACTGTCTACGAGATGGAGTGAGTGTGGGGCTGGGGGAGGCAGATCTGGGGGCTCTGGCTTGGTGTCTCACTGGCCCAGCACAGACCTGAGAGCAGCCAGTTCCCAGGTTCTGAACCCAAAACAAGAGGAAGTGCAGGACAAACTATTTCACAGACATTTTCCCTCCCCACCAGCAGCACAGGGTAGGGCTGGACACAAAAGGGGAATCTTACCTCAGGGGCTGAGATCAAGCACCATAGCAACAGCTTGTGGCTCCAGAAACATTATTGGAATGGTTTGGGTTGCAAGGGGCCTTAAAGCCCATCCAGTGCCACCCCTGCCATGGCAGGGACACCTTTCACTGCCCCAGGTTGCTCCGAGCCCCAGTGCCCAACCTGGCCTTGGACACTTCCAGGGATGGAGCAGCCACAGCTTCTCTGGATATTTAACCTGTTAAATATCCACAGGGTCAGTGTGTAGCACACATCATATTGGGGCATTTTGGGTTGATCCCAGTCTCAGATTAGGACCCATCTATTCCAGTTTCCATTGGTAATTTTTATGCTGCTGGGTGAGTGCAGAGTGCTGTGCAGTCAGCAGGACATTGCAGCTGTGCTTGTGTCCCAAAGCAGCTTCTTGGACACCAGGGCCGAGAGAAAACCTCCTGGGAAAAATTCCAAATGCATTTAAAATTGCAGATGTAATATGTCAAATGAGTTTTCTGTGGAATAAAAACCATCCTTTGCTTTTTCTGGTAAAATTCTGATGTTGGTCTGCACACTGTGGTGGAAAGAGGGTCTATGGCCCTGTACATGCAGTGTGTGTGTGTTATCTCTCTTTGGGATGAGCAGATGGAGCTGTGGGAGTCTCCTTGGGCTCATCTCTCCACTCACCACTCTGTGGCCTGTCAGGGCTTTTCCAGTTTTAAATGTTCCTCTCCAGGTGCAGGTCACAGAAGCAGGTGTGGCTGAGCAGCAGTTCCTGGTGGTGAGCAGTGCCTCCGCCTGGCACCCAGCAGCCTTGTGTTTTCCAGAGGGGACAGGGTGTTCCTGGAGCTGGGGTTCACTCAGGGGCCCCTCAGCTGCCTGGTGCTGTGCTCGGTGCCTGGGGGGTTCAGCAGAGCTGGAGCAGAACCCAAGAGCTGCTGGGGCTGGTTTTTCTCAGCCCTTGCTTTGGCTCAGTCCCTTGCCTGGGCTCTGCATTATCCACCACTTCCCCGATCCCTGTATGCTCTGCTCATTCTATTTGTAATTAATTCATTTTCCTCCTGTTTGTTGATATAAATGGTTAGGATGGGCCACGAGAAATTCCTTGTGGGATGTAGCCAGAAACCTGCAAGCTTGGTATTGATTTCCCATTTAGCCTTATTTTGAGACCAATTAGGAAGGTTCTAATCGGGGTTAGTATTGATTGCTGTATTTTTTAGCTCTTAATCAAAACGTTTTACTTTAAGAAGTCTATTGCATCAGTGAAAATATAATCTATTTAAAAAGGAAATTATTTGGCAGCACTTATTCTCTGCAGGCCTCTGGCAATGGCTGCATGTTTTATAGCCTCCCATTATTTTTTAGGGGTGGTAATCTAGGATCTCAATTATCTTTTGGCCAGCATCCATCCAGAAGTGACCAGCTCATCATTACCCAGCTCAGCTGCTGATTTGAAAAATACTTAATTCCTTAAGTCCCTGGAATGTCACTGTTTTAAGACTTGAAAATCAGAACTAATGGTCTGTGGAGCCCCTGGCTGCTTTCACAGCTCCATGGGGTGCTTGTTATCCAGCACCACAATTTACCTGCCTGCCTGCCACGGTTTGAGTGGAAGTGCTTCATCATCTGAGTACATGGATGTGATTTTTGCTCCAGTACTGACTAGAAGAGAAGAAATATATTCAATAATATTCAGTTGCTGGCAGCTTTACCAGCTCCGTATCCTCCCACCCACTGCCATCTGTCTGGGACTCCAACTCTCTTGTCCTCCCCATCTGGAAAGTGGGATTCTTCCTCCGCAGGGCATTGGCAGGATAAAAGTTTGGCGAGGATTCAGGGGGCACCTTGGATAGAAAGTGTAGCTGAAAAGCAGCACCTACTTTTCTTAGACGCAGCAGAAGCCTCCAACAGCCTTTTGTGTTTCGTTCCTGCAGTTTCCTGGCAGATCTGATGGACAACTCGGAGCTGATCCGGAATGTGACTCTGTGTGGGCACCTGCACCACGGCAAGGTACTGGGAATGTCCAGAGTGCAGGGGTAGTGATGGTGGCCTGCTGCTTTGCCAGCCCTCCTGGCCCCTGCTTCTCTGCAGCAGCACCTTCTGCTCCTCCTGCTCATGCACTTATTTATAGAATCCAAGGATGGATTGGGTGGGAAGGGACCTTAAAGCCCATCCAGTGCCACCCCTGCCATGGGCAGGGACACCTTCCACTGTCCCAGGTGGCTCCAAGCCCCATCCAGCCTGGCCTGGGACACTGCCAGGGATCCAGGGGCAGCTACAGCTGCTCTGGGCACCCTGTGCCAGGGCCTGCCCATCCTCACAGGGAGGAATTTCTTCCCACGATCCCATCTATCCCTGCCCACCTCCAGCTTAAGGCCATTCCCCCTTGTCCTGGCACTACGTTTGCCTGTGAAATTTGTGAATTTTTTTTGTGGGTTGAATTTGTAGGTTTTACAATAACCTGCTCAGCGTGCTCTGTGCTGCCACTGGAGGGATGGGGTTGTGTTTGTGTCTGTCTGAAGAGAGGCACCTCCTTTCTCTGCTCTCTTCCAGACGTGTTTTGTTGACTGCCTGATAGAACAGACGCACCCAGAAATCCGGAAGCGCGACGATCAGGACGTGAGTGAGCTGCTGGGGAACTCCTTCTGCCCTGGGGAACTCCTTCTGCCCTGGGGAACTCCTTCTGCCCTGGGGAACTCCTGCCCTGGGGAACACAGGATGGCTTTTACACCCTGAGGGAGGGTGACTGTGCATGGGGACAAGGCAGTTCAGTGACTGGAATGTAGGATTGGGAAGCCAGAGCTCAGTCTTAATTCTGCTTCTGTCCCTTACTTGTCACCTTAGTGATGTATCGGGGTTATTGTGTCCTGCTTCAAACTGAATATCTGATACCAAAATGTGGCTCTCTGATTTTTGTTTTGCTTTTGCAGCTCTGCTACACTGATATATTGTTCACAGAGCAAGAGGTGAGTGGTCTTGTAGTGATTTTATCCAGTTGTCTCATTCTTTACTCACAGTTGTTGTAGGCAGTTTCCTTGTCCATTTTAATGCCTTTCTGTGCCTTCCGCATTTTGGTTATTTTCTTTACCAAAAAACAATCTGCTCCTCTTGTTTGCTTCAGGAAGATTCCCGATCCAACTTCCTTCCCTCATCTCCATGTATGATTTTATAATCTGTTTAATGTTAGATCTACAGCAGAGTCACCCCAGTCTGGGGGTAATTCTTAATTTCTTTGAGAGAAAAAGGAGGAAAGGATTTGCAGCAGTGGTAGATGAGGAAAAAATTATTTCAAAATAAATACATTTCTTCTTGTTTTCCTTAGCTCTGACTCCATGTGGTTGGGCATGAGTGGGAATGTTATTTTGTGTCATGACCAGAACAATCCTTTGAAGCATTTTTTTTTCTCCTCTCAATGTTCTACTTTATACTCTGTGTGATCAAATCTTGTGCTCTGAGGTGTAACTTGGTGGCAGCAGAGAGTGAAAGCACAAACAAACACCTACATTCTGTCTCAGGTGTTGCCTGTAGTACCTCCTCAGCTGAAATCAGGTGTGGAGGGTGCAGTGGTGGCTCACCAGTCTGACCGGTACAGATGGGAGAGCTGGGCTGGCTACTTCAGTGATCTGAGGTTATTACTCTCTTCCAGGATGAATGTTTACTTCTTTCCATCTTTCTGATTTTTCCTTGATCTTCTTCTACATCTGTATGTGGTGTTTCTGTACATGGTGATCCTTTTGTTTATTTATTTTTAACCTGTAATCCTGGTTTCCTGTGTTTCAGAGGGGGGTGGGGATCAAGAGCACCCCAGTGACGATTGTTCTGCCAGACACCAAAGGAAAGTCTTTCCTCTTCAACATCATTGACACTCCAGGTGATTGTGCAGTTCTGAAAATCCTGCTGTGGGAAGCACATAGCTTTGTTTTGTACTTTTTATAGCTGATTCCAGCCTAGTCCTGAGCCTTCAGCTGAGTTCATTCCTGTGAAGTCACTTCCAGCAGTACTGACCCATAATCACCCAGGATGGTTTGGGGTGAAGGGACCTTAAAGTCCATCTAGTTCCAACCCCCTGCCATAGGGACAAGTCAGGCTCATGTTTGTGATTAGCTGGCCTAGTTGAGGGCTGGTGAGTCTGGAGAGGTGTTTCACTCAAGCAGTACAGGTAGAATTTTCTTTCCCAGGTTTTGCCATGTGCAGGGGGACCCTGCTTTGCTCAAATGCTGTTGCCCTACAGTGAGACTCAGCAAGTTTCTCAGGCCTCTGACAGGCTTTGGGGGAGGGAACATAATCACAGATCAGCTTGTAAGAAACTTTAGGGGAGGGGGTCTTGGGACACATCTGCTGAGCTACAGCTCAGGATGAGGGAGGTTAGAGCGCAGGAGGAGGCTGGAGGGGAGGCATCTGTTGTCTTTGAGAAGAAATCTTCCTCCTTTTCCTGAAGAACTTGCACAGAGCTGTGAGAAAAACAGTCACAAATGTGAGGAAAAGTGCCTGTTAAACAAGTTATGTGCATTCTCAAAAAATAGCAATAGAGCTGAGGCTACATCCCCATGGGAGCTCTGGCAGCTGCTCCCAGGTCCCCATCTGAGGAGAAACCATCTCCATTCTGCCTCTCTGGGTACCAGCAACCAGAGGGATCTGCAGAGCCCCACGGCTTCCCACCCTGTGGGCTGCTGGTGCCCTGGGGCTCACTGTGCTTCTCACTGCCCACCTTTGTGTGGTTTTGAAGGTCACGTGAATTTTTCTGACGAGGTGACAGCCGGCCTTCGCATCTCGGATGGCGTCGTGCTCTTCATCGACGCGGCCGAGGGGGTGAGTGCCACGTTCTCCTGGGCTTGCATCCCTCCCTCTGGAGTCTGTGCTGCTGCCTTAGCATGAAGGCCTGGGATGGGTTCAGCTGTGTGGGGTGAAGGGTTTTTGGAGGACGGTTTGGGAACTGAGGGTGTTTTCCATCTGGACAGGCAGCCAAGCCTCTGGCTGCTGTGTCCACACTGATGTGATGCTGTGGCCTGTAGGCTGATTGCCTCCATCCCCATGATACCTAAAACTGAGCAGGTTATTTATATCAGAGATGTCCACAGGGTTGGATTCAAGGGATTTGGTTGGGTTAGCACCTATTTCTGAATTTCTGGAGGATTAGCTGGTTGCTGAGCTTGGGCTTTCCTGCAGCCTGGCAGCAGAGTAAGGGTCACTGGTTGCCTCTCACGCCCCAGATAGCATTTTGTGGAGGCTTTCCTGGGGCTCTGAGCTCGCTGCTCCCCGCAGGTGATGCTGAACACGGAGAGGCTGATCAAGCACGCGGTGCAGGAGAGGCTGGCAGTGACTGTGTGCATCAACAAGATCGACAGACTCATCCTGGAGCTGAAGCTGCCCCCCACAGATGCTTACTACAAACTCAGACACATCGTGGATGAAGTTAATGGTCTGATCAGGTGAGGGTGCTTGGGGGGGCGCATTGTTAGTGCTTGCTGTCCCTGACCCTTGGCTCTCTGTGAGCTCTACACGTGCCTGAAAACTCATCCGTTTGTCTCTTGATGTGTTGAGTCATAGAGAGTGGGCCAGGAAGAACCACTGGGAGTTCATCTCAGCTGATACATTGAATTAAGCAGGATTGGCTTTTCCTGGCAAACTCCAGGGGATTTCATTTCCCCTGCCTCATTTCATTTTTCCTCCATTAAAAAGTAGAAAAAGTGGACATATGACCACAGCAGCGAATTTGTGCTCCCAAATGTCTCAAATACCCTGAAATGATCCGGGTTGTGTCCCAAATTGGAGGTTGAGATGTCTCAAAGCTCCTAAATACTTGCTACAAAACTAAAAGAGGATTTTCTGTCTCAACTCCTAAACAAGGATTATGATACTGCCACAGTCCAATCTCCTTGCCAGCCCTGCTCAGGAAAGGGGGGGACATCTTAGTAGCCATGCATTGTTTCTGTGGGTTCTTCTGTCCTGGGATTTTTAACAGCATTCTGCCCTCCAAGTGTGTGTGTATTTACACACAAGCTCCCTGGCATGTCTCTGTTCAGTGTGTGCTGGCATCAGGCAGCTGGGAGCAGGGTAATTCACTCTGCCTAGCATGGCTGTGAGCTCATTAAACCTGTTTGGATTAAATTATATCCCTGTATTATCTTTTCTCTTACTTGGCTGCTTTTTTAGGGGAAGAAAAGTTATCCCAGATAAAAAATCTGAAGTATTTGTGCTGGTAACTTTTTAGTTCAAGGATCTTTAAATCTTTGCATTAATTCTTGAAGTTTATAGGCAGAAAATGTTCCTGACCCTGAGATTCTGATGGCAAGCAAGCTGCAGCCTGTTTAAAGATGCTTTTTGGCAATGCAGGCTCCTTGCCTGTCACTGCTGTAGGGTGTGGGAAGTGGGTTGAAGTGTCTTCTTTGGTTCATAACATTGATTTGATTTTATTTTTCTCTCTCAGCATGTATTCCACCGATGAGAACCTCGTGCTGTCTCCCCTTCTGGGGAACGTGTGCTTCTCCAGCTCTCAGTACAGCATCTGCTTCACACTGGGGTCTTTTGCAAAGATTTATGCAGACACATATGGTGAGGATTAGCCAGAAACCTGGTGCACTTCAACATCTCATTTCCCAACCTTTCTTGTGGAGGTTTTCTAAGCTGTTCAGCTTCCCCTGCACATGGCCAGTGTTTGTGTTCTGGAATTGCTGAGAGTTGAGTGGTGCTGCAGAGCTGAGCCTTGGGGGTTAAAAAGCAGAAACACAGCTTTAGCAAGATATTTTCTCCTGATAAATGTTTCTTGAGTCAGAAGCCAAGATTTTTTCATACCCTAAGCAGAAATAACAAGCAGTTGAAGGCAGGTGTGTGTGTGTTGTGCTTTGCCTCCTTGTCAGCAGCTCAGGAGCGAAGCAGTTAAGCTCTTCCTGCCTTTTCCCAAAAGTCCAAGACTCAGCTGCAGCTGGGCACAAGCTTTGCCCACAAGGTTTTGCACTCTTGCCCTCTTTCTTTTTTAAGAAACTGTCTTTTTCTGGCTTGGATTTAATTTTCTGCTCCCCAGGTGCCCACTCAAGGCAATCTGCCACGTGTAGCAGCGGGCTCCGTGCTGGCATTAGCAGCTGCACAGCCCAGGTTCTGAAGTCCCCCACTGGGGAATTTGGGGATCTATAGGAGCAGGGGAAGAAGGAGGTTGTAAAGCAGCTGGGCCAGCTCTTGCAGAGAAGTTGGCCAGAGGGAGGATGAAATTGTAGGGGTCAGGGACCGATGGTGTCAGGACTGTCACGTGTCTTGGGAGTTTGGAGCAATAAATGAGCTCCCTGAGTGTCACAGCATTAACTCAGAGCCTGCTGGAGTGAGACCCCTCCTTGGGGGACTGAGGGCAGCACAGTTGGCAGGAGATGCAACCAGGTGGGGAAGGCAGGAGCTGAATGGGTGCTTGGAGTTAAGAGCAGTGGATTCTGGTCACCAGGAGTTGTATGTGCAGCCACCACATGTCAGGTGACAAAAGTCAGAGCAGCATCAGTGTCCAGACTGCAGCCAGCAGGCACTTCCGTGTGTTCACACATCTGCCCACAGCAAAAGCTTGTTTGGAGCCTGCTGTGGGTTCTCATTCTGTCCTGGTGTTTGTAAATTCACCGTGACAGCCAGCACTGCACTGGACCTTCAGCACTGGGTGTTTGGCTGTGTGCTCCCTGAGAAAGAGAACGGAACCTGGAGATGTTCAGCAGGGCAGAAGATGCTGGTGCTGAGCCTGCAGGGCCGAGGGGTGGAGGCCATTCCAGCACCTTGGCACTGCAGCAGCAGCCACAGCGTTCCTGTGGGGAAGTGCAGCAGATGAGGCTGGGCTCCTGCAGCACTCCTCAGCTCTGACCCCGTGGGTGGCAGAGAGCTGGAGTGTTCCTGGGAAGTCAGTCTGTGAACTGCAGTGTCCCTGGGCTGCTGGGGACATCCCCAGTGGACTCTTTCTGCTCATCTCTGCCTGGCCTCCCCAGGACAGGGCTTAATCTTTCATTCAGAACTAGGACGAGGCATTCACTCATCAACATCAGTTCATTAAATTGAATCCTCAGGCTTGTTTTAAAAGCCAAAATGTAAAGATTTCTAAGCTAAGAAAAAAGCAGTGATAGCTGAGAGACTTTTTCATTTTCTTTTTCCTTTAGGAGACATCAATTACCAGGAGTTTGCAAAGAGGCTTTGGGGTGACATCTACTTCAACCCAAAGACGTGAGAACCTTGTTTAAATGTTTTAATGTTGTTTTTTTCCTGGGTTTTCCCTTCCTTTCCCTGTAAAATGTGGACTAGACGAGCACCCAAGGTCACTCCTGATCCTGTGATCCTGTGGTGGAGTAGTATCTGGGAAGGGTTGATGCAGGCCTCCTGCCTAATGTGAATCCATGTGGTCCTGAATCCCTCGAGCAGGGGCAGGGAGGCTCCTCTGGCCTTCATTTGGAGTAAGCCTGGCCCATGTGTCCCTGACAGCTTCCCAGGGGATTGGGAGGGAGAGGAGGAGAAGCTGGGAGGAGCAGAGGCTGTGTAGGGGTGCTGGCAGGCTGCACTTCTTGCTCCTCACCTCTCTGCTCTCCAACAGCCGCAAGTTCACCAAGAAGGCCCCGACGAGCAGTTCCCAGCGCAGCTTCGTGGAGTTCATTCTGGAGCCCCTGTACAAGATCTTGGCTCAGGTCTGTGATGGGTCATTCTCCCTCCCACAGCTCCAGGCAGGAGCAGCTGGGGCTGGGCACTGGCTGGTGGCTGCTGGGTCTGGCTCTGTCCCGGTCTGCACTGGGTGGGCCTGGGGGTGCACAGTAATAATTATTTCTTGCAAATGCAGCGCCGTATTTGCAGTGAATAGAACAGTCCTTGCTCTTCCTTGTGTGCTCTGATAGCAGCCAAGTGACAGTGCTTGGACTTGGAGCAAAGACTTGGAGCACAAGACAGATGAGGAGGAGTTAGGGGGGCTCAGCCTGGAGAAAAGGAGGCTCAGGGGGGACCTTCTTGCTTTCTACAACTCCCTGACAGGTGGGGGCAGCTGGGGGGGTTGGGCTCTGCTCCCAGGGAACAGGAACACGACAAGAGGAAATTACCTCAGGTTGTGCAGGGGGAGGTTTAGATTGGAGATTCAGAAAAATTTCTTCCCGCAAAGGGTTGTCCAGTCCTGGCACAGCTGCCCAGGGCAGTGGTGGAGTCACGGTGCCTGGGCGGATTTAAAAGCCGTGTAAATGTGGCACTTGGGGACTAACATGATTTAGTGGTGGCCTTGGCAGTGCTGGGGGAATGATTGGACTCAGTGATCTTAGAGAGCTTTTCCAGCCTTAATGATTCCATGATAGTGTGATTTGACCCATCTGGCTCTTGTGTGAGCTATAAACCAGTGCAGGTCCAGAGCCCTGTGGGTGGTGGCTGCTGTGTGATGCTGCACTGGGGAGCTACTGACTGGGACCCCACAGTGAACCTGAGAGTGGCACTTGTTGTCTTGCAGGTGGTGGGGGATGTGGACACAACCCTGCCCAGGACTCTGGATGAACTTGGCATCCACCTGACCAAAGAGGAATTGAAACTGAACATCCGGCCCCTCCTGCGGCTCGTCTGCAAGAAGTTCTTCGGGGAGTTCACAGGTACAAGCTGTTTGTCTTCCCCTCCACAATGCTCCTTATATCCCCAGTACCTCACACCAAGAGTTGAGAGTTACATTTTGGCCAAGGAGTGCTAACTTGCACAGATCCAATTTCCCAAATCTAAACTATGACCCCACTTGCCCACAGGGCAGCCTGAGACACTGCTCACCTCTCCCGTGCTGCTGTGGGTGCTGCAGTCACCATGGCTTTGCCTTGTGCTTATGGAGTCCGTTTCTTTCCTCCACACTGGATAACCCTGTCCTTCCTGTTCCAGGCTTTGTGGACATGTGTGTGCAGCACATTCCCTCCCCGAAAGTGGGGGCCAAGACAAAAATTGAGCACACCTACACCGGCGGCGTCGACTCCGACCTGGGGGAGGCCATGAGCGAGTGCGACCCTGACGTAAGGAAACTCCTGTGTTTGCTCTGAGTGTGCAAAACCAAGGCAAACAGGCTCTGCTCCCGCTGTCCTGCCAGGGCAGCTGCCTCCCAGCCAGCTTTCTGCACAGATTTGACTTGTAGCACTCTGAAACCTCTCATCCGACACTGGAACAAATCTCTTCACTCCAAGGAGCTTCAGCTGCCTGCCAGGGCAGCCCTGGAGAGAGAGAATTATTTCACAGTGTTCAGAGAAGAACAGGACTAGGTCAGGACTCCAGAGCATGTGGGAGCTGCAGGGTGGTTTTGTGTCCTTTTGCAGTCTTTTTGTCCCTTCTCTTTGAAGTTTGATTCTTTCTCCAAACTCTAAAAACTGCATGCTGATAAAAATAACCCTCTGTTAGTTAGTCAGCACCTTTACTCTCCCAGCCCTGCAAACCCTTCCTCCTCCAACAGCTTGCGCTGAGCTGTCATTCGGAGTTGTCTGGAGCCACCAACGCTGGCGGCTGAGTGAGAAATTTGCCTGTGACTTTTGCTCTGATGTCTGCAGAAAAAATTATTTTAATGAATTGTGATTATCCATATAAAACTCCACAGTGGTGACTATCACCACATCGCCAATGTGGAGTGACCTTGTGACACTGGCAGCTGTGATCTTGGGGGGACTCAGATGCTCTGCCCTGAGCAGGTTTGCAGGCCAGTAGGTGACATTTTGCCTCATGGCTTTGTCCCAGCCACCATTTGCTGCTCTACAAGAGTAAGGACAGGAGCTCCAGAACAGTCCACCACGGTCATTCTGGGGCTTTCCATACAGGGCAAGTAGATGTAGGGCTTCCAGTGGCAGGAACTGAAGGACTTGGCAAATCAAAACAATTATTTGTAAATTCCAACCCTTGAATCCCTTTTATCTGCTAATCATAGAATACTGAGTTGGAAAAGATCCACAAGGATCATCAAAGTCCAGTCCTGCCACGTCTGTGTCTATTTCTTGGCTGTGTTTTGAAAGAAGCTCATTTCTGTCTCTCTGTTTCACGGGAAGGGTCCCTTGATGTGTCACACAACCAAAATGTACAGCACTGATGATGGTGTCCAGTTCCACGCCTTCGGCAGGGTGCTCAGTGGCACCATCCATGCTGGGCAGCCTGTGAAGGTCCTTGGGGAGAACTATACCCTGGAAGATGAGGAGGATTCCCAGATCTGCACCGTTGGACGCCTCTGGATCTCAGTTGCAAGGTACGGGAAGCTCTGGCAGTGTGCCTGCTGGGAGAGGAGTCACCTGGAGGCAGGTGAGGGACTGGGGAGGGAGGCAGAGCTGCCAGAGAGAGGGAGGAGGAAGGTGCTGGAAGGTCTGAGGCTGCAGTGGTGCTCTCCTGCCTTTCAGGTATCACATTGAGGTGAACAGGGTTCCTGCTGGCAACTGGGTGCTGATCGAGGGTGTGGACCAGCCCATAGTGAAGACGGCGACGGTGACGGAGCCTCGGGGCAATGAGGAGGTACCGTGCCTGCCTGGCGTTGCTCAGCCTTCCAGGAGCCAAGGTGGTGGGGTACAGCCCAAAGGCTCCTCTAGAGGGGTTAAAGAATCCCTGTCTGCTCCCATGGTGAAGCTAAAGAATCCCTGTCTGACATGGTGCCAGGGCATGAGAGCCACTGAGGGAAAGAGAAGAGCTTCAGATGCTGTGTATTACCCTGAGGACACGTAGGGATGCAGTTTCAGCTCTTTGTCCTCTCTGGTTCCAGGCTCAGATCTTCCGTCCCTTGAAGTTCAACACCACGTCTGTTATCAAAATAGCTGTGGAGCCAGTCAACCCTTCAGAGCTCCCCAAAATGTTGGACGGTCTCCGCAAAGTCAACAAGAGCTACCCCTCACTTACAACTAAGGTACTGCTGGGGGCACTTGGGTTAGATGATTTCCAGAGGTGCCTTCCAGCCTTAGCTGTTCTGTGATTCTGTGTGTGTGTGGCTGTTTCCTGCCAGTGCTGGGGGCAGCCTCTGGGCTGATCTTCAAAATAATCAGTTTTTTTGCCATAGGTTGTTATGCTTGTTGTGGGTCTTTTCATCCTGTTTCAATTGATCTCATAAATTATATAGAAATAGCAGAGAAGTGTAATTCCAGTAGAAAAACACACACCCTGCTGTGCCAGGGAAGCAGCTTTCTGCAGAGCTCAGCAGTACTTCCTCCTGGAAAAGGCTGTGGGAGCTTTCCTTGGGGTGTTGTGACTCTTAACAAGTGTATTTAAGGCTGATCCTTCCTCAGGCTTGAGTAGGAGCCTGGAAGGCAGGAGCTGTGAGCAGGGGGGCTGCCAGCTGAATCCCTCTCCTCTGTTCCAGGTGGAAGAGTCTGGGGAGCACGTGATCCTGGGAACAGGAGAGCTGTACCTGGACTGCGTGATGCACGACCTGCGGAAGATGTATTCCGAGATTGACATCAAGGTGAGGGGATGAGAGAGGGATTTTCCCACTGGAAACCCTGGACAGGGTTTTGGTCCCCTCTCTGAGAAGGATGAGATAAAGAACCTACCTGAACATACAGCATGGATTTTGTCACGTTCCTGTAAAAAAAAAAAAGCTGTTAGGGTCTAAAAGGGCCTCTTCCAGCCTGACTGTCACACCAGTGGGACTGAGAGACTGCACATTGGCTTGGAGAGGAGTTTTCCATATTCCAGCCTTCCCTGTGCTTCAGCCATTGCCTGGCTAGCATCAAATAAATAAATTGAGCAGGATTTTTTGTACCTGGAATTGGATTTAAATTTTCCTGTCTCATTTGAAAGCCTCAGTGCTTCATACATGACTGTGATTAAAAACACTGCCAGTTGAACTGGTTTTTCTTTGTAAGTGTTCAGGGGTTTCAGTCTTTTTACAAACAAAAAAGTACTGAAAACCTTGCAAACCTTTTGTTCTTTTAGGTGGCTGATCCAGTGGTGACATTCTGTGAGACAGTGGTGGAAACATCCTCCCTGAAGTGCTTTGCTGAGACACCCAACAAGAAGTAAGGGCCCTGGGGGAGCTGGGCATGGGAGGGGGCAGAGGGAGGGTCCATCCCTCCAGGGGGGCTGTTCCCACTGGCTGTTGTCCACCAAGTGACACATGCCTGAGTGAGCCATGTCCCATTGACCTGAACTCCTCAGGAACACACCAGAGTCCCAGGGATGTTCCTGTGCTGTGTAGGAGTTCTGAGAATGGAGGGAATAAAGACAGATCCACATCCACCTTTTTCCCTAAGTGTCACACCTTCTCAGCAGTTCTGAGAGCTGTTCTGGGATCCTGGAGCAGGTGCCAAAGAGCCCAGTGCTGCCTTCAGTAACTCCCCCATCAGTTTTATGAGCAAGGGCTATGTCTTCTCTTACCCACGTGTAATCTTGGATTTGTTCTTCCTGGTGATGCCCTGGAGCCTTGCAGCTGCTCTCATCTCCCTCCTCCTGCACCTCACAGTGCATGTGATTGGAAGAGGGAGGCCTGGGAGGGAACATGGGGGAGATCTGTGTGCACAGGATGTCCCCATACCTGAATTTTCAGAGAAATCATGATCTGCTGAAGTTGACTCCCCTGTGTTCCTCTGTGGTTTCTGGTTCTTCTTGCCTTCCTTTATTCTGAGACAATCTCGCCATGTTTGGCAGTCTTATTTCTGGGAACAGAGAGGTTCCAGTCTTCACAGAATCACAGGATGGTTTGGGTTGGAAGCAACCTTAAAGACCATCCAGTTCCAAGCCCTCCTGTGGGCAGAGACAGCTTCCACGAGACCAGGTTGTTCCAGTCAGGCTTTGACCTTCTGGGCACATGGAATGACCTGTGCTGAGGGCAGGTTTCAGGCACTGTGTGGGTTCTCTGAGGCAGTATCTGGTGTGTCAGAAGCAGATCCCAGAGGCACTTTGCCTGGCCCATGGGCTCCCTCCTGCAGCCTTGGACAGGGGCTGGATGTGGGACAGGAGGGCTGGAGCCATGCTGTCCCTCAGCTGTCTCCTTCTGGGGCTGAACAGGCTTTGGGGAGCAGTAGCTGAGCACCTGGGCTGTGTTCACAAGGACACAGTGGATGCAGGTGGCTTCATCAGCCCAGCTGCATCCAAGCTCTGCAGTGAGAGAATCACAGAATCTGGAGTTACTAAGGTTGGAAAAGATCTTAAATGAAGCCCAGCTGTCAACCCAGCCCCACTGTCATGTTCACCACTAAACCATATCTGCAAGTGCCACATCCACATGTTTTTTTGAACAGTTCCAGGGATGATGACTCCATCACTGCCCTGGGCAGCTGTGCCAGGCCTTTACAACCTTTTCTGTGTAGAAATTTTCCCTAATATCTCACCTAAACCTCCTCTGGCTCAACTTGAGGCTGCTTCCTCTCATCCTGTCCTTTGTTCCCTGGGAGCAGAGTCTGACCCCCACCCCCAGCTGCCCCCTCCTGTCAGGGAGTTGTGGGCAGCCAGAAGGTCCCCCTGAGCCTCCTTTTCTTCAGGCTGATTGCCCCAGCTTCTCAGCTGCTCCCGGTGCTCCAGACCCTTCCCAGCCCCTCCATGTCTTTCTTGCAGTGCAGGGCTCCCTGTGGTCTCCCCAGTCAGTCCCTTTTCCATTGCTGGCTGATGGGGACTGTCTCTCCTCAGGAACAAGATCACGATGATTGCTGAGCCCCTGGAGAAGGGTCTGGCGGAGGACATTGAGAACGAAGTGGTGCAGATAACATGGAACAGGTATAAGCAATCTGGGAGGGCAGGAATCCAGCTGGAAGTAAATAACTGGGGAAAAAGGGAAGGCTGGAATCTGCAGGGTGCACGGTATCAGGCAGCAGCCTCTAGGCAGGGATCCTGCTTTGGTTTTCCTGCCAGCCAGTCCGTGAGCATCTCTGGCTGAGACTGTTTTGTGCCTGAAGGGAACAGGGTTGTAAATACATCCTGAGTGCAGGTCAGATTCTTGTTTCCTAAAGCTTCTTCCCTTTCTCTCTATCAGAAAGAAGCTGGGTGAATTCTTCCAGACCAAATACGACTGGGATTTGCTGGCTGCCCGTTCCATCTGGGCCTTTGGGCCAGACGCCACTGGCCCGAACATCCTGGTAGATGACACACTGCCCTCAGAGGTGAGGAGTGGGGCCACTCTTCAGTGAGACCTTTGTCCCGTGGTGCCAGGAGGTGCCCACTCCTCCCAGAACTTTCAGCAAGGCCCTGGTGCCTTTGGGGTGCTCATTGTTTGTCGCAGCTCAGACCTGCTGCACTTTCCCCGCAATGATCCTACACTGGTTACCAGATCACCTGTTATTTTTCAGGTGTTGCTGTTTGGGCCAATGTCCTCAACTTGCCAAAATTTGCAACTAATGGCCTTGCCTTTCAGGATCACCAAAACATGGACTCTTAATTTATAGTGCTCTAGAAATTGTATAGTGCCGATGCTCTTGAGCTGTGAGAGGGAGGGGTGGACATTGCGGGCACAGGGGAACACTGCTGCTCTTCTGGAAACTGGCTTTTAAACACTGGGTGTTACTGGCTGTGGTGAGGTGTGGTCTCTGAATCTCTCTGTCTGTCTGTCTGTCTCTAGGTGGACAAGTCTCTGCTGGGTTCAGTGAAGGACAGCATCGTGCAGGGCTTCCAGTGGGGGACCAGGGAAGGGCCTCTCTGTGATGAATGTAAGTGGGACCTGTGGGGAAATTGAGATAATGAGGTTGGTTAAATTCTTCCATCTCTAAGCATTCAGGTGTTCCAGGCTGAACAGGCTTGGAGCAGCCTGGTTTAGTGGAAAGTGTCCCTGCCCATGGCAAGGAGTTGGACTAGATCAGCTTTAAGGCTCCTTCCAACCCGAATCACTCCATGATTCTGTGATATGCAGGGTTATGACGTGGTGATGCATTCCCTGCTGGAATTAAATTTAGGAGAACTGCTGGTGGCTCTGGGTGTTTGGGCATCTGGAGATGTGGTTGGTGCTGGCAGAGAACGTCCCCCGGGGTCACTGGCTGTCATTTCTCCCTTCGCAGTGATCCGCAACGTGAAGTTCAAGATCCTGGACGCGGTGATTGCTCAGGAGCCCTTGCACCGGGGTGGAGGGCAGATCATCCCCACGGCCCGCAGGGTCGTGTACTCCGCCTTCCTCATGGTGAGGGCCTGCCCTGTGCTGGGCTGATCCCCAGGGACCTGCCCCGGGCTGTGGGTGCACCCTGACTCGGTCACCCATCAGTGTCTGCAGCGCCCTTGTGGGCTGGCACACGTGTCCTACAGGCCTACGTTGCAGCCTGGATGGAAACTGGTGTGCATCTGCTCCCTCTCCTCTTCTTGCTCCTGCTGGGCTTGCTGGGAAGGGTGGGCATGGGGGAGAGGGGAGCGTGTGACTCATGCCCAGAGGGAGAAAAGGTCCTGTCAGTGTTTGTGATGTTGGTTTGGGCAGCCATGGGGCAGCAGGAGCCCTGTAATCTCATCAGGTGCTGAGTTTGACCAGAGAGCTTGAGCTGTGCTGGTGCTGTGAGAGGCTCAGTGGCTCATGTCCCTGTCCCCTCACAGGCCACCCCTCGCCTGATGGAGCCCTACTACTTCGTGGAGGTCCAGGCTCCCGCCGACTGCGTGTCCGCCGTGTACACGGTGCTGGCCCGGCGCAGGTGAGCTGCTCCCGCTGCCAGCAGTGGGGCTTTGCAAAGCAGCAGCCTTGGGATCTGGGCTGCTGGAGAATTCCACAGTCCTGGCACTGCTGCAGAGGGTGAAGTCTGTGTGAAGTGACAGTTGGAAGCTTCCTGACTGATCCTGGCCCCGAGCAGTGTGGGGGGGGATGTTCAGGGTCACACACAGCCTCTGGGTTGTGCCTGGTTCTCCGAGTGTCAGAGAGGAGAATGTACAAAAAGCACTGTGCTCAGCCCTGGGGCCCCAGCACAGAAGGACTTGGACCTCCTTCAGTGGCTCCAGACAAGGCTGGGAAGATGCTCAGGGGGCTGGAGCAACTTCCCTGTAAAATCAGGCTGGGAGATCTGGGGTTGTACAACCTGGAGAAGAAAAGGCTCCAGGGAAACCTTAGAGCCCCTTCTAATGCCTAAAGGAGCTCCAAAAGAGCTGGAAAAGGGCCTGGAGTGCCAGGACAAGGAGGAATGGCTTCCCACTGCCAAAGAACAGAGTTAGATAGGGTATTAGGAAGGAATTCTTCCCTGGGAGGGTGGGGAGGCCCTGGCACATGGAGCAGCTGTGGCTGCCCCTGGATCCCTGGAAGTGCCCAAGGCCAGGTTGGATGGGGCTTGAAGCAACCTGGACAGTGGAAGGTGTCCCTGCCCATGGCAGAGGGTGGAACTGTGCGGGGTTTGAGGTCCCTTCCCACCCAGACCAGTCCATGACTCTGTGACACACAGGAACGCTAATCCTTTGACACGTTTGCAGAGGCCACGTGACCCAGGATGCTCCGATCCCAGGCTCTCCCCTCTACACCATCAAAGCCTTCATCCCAGCCATTGATTCCTTTGGGTTTGAGACAGACTTGAGGACCCACACGCAGGGACAAGCCTTCTCTCTCTCTGTCTTCCACCACTGGCAGGTGAGTCCATGCCCTGGGGAGATGGGGAAGAGGGACAGGTAGGATCAGGCACCAGGTAGATGCTCTCAGTGCCATAGCTCCAACAGAGCAGGAAAGCTCTGGAGAGCATCCTCGGAGGATCTTGGGGAAGCTTTGTGCACCAGCTGTCCCATGTCTGCCAGGGCTTTGTTCCAAGCCCCATCACTCCCAGTCCTAGTGAGGGAGCCCTGAAAGCTGCTGCTGGCTGAGTGTCAGGGTCCTGCAGTGCCTGGGGAGAGGACATCCCCCTTGGGAGGAGTGAGCCTGTTTGGGTCCACTTCATGCTCTGCAGCTTGGGCTGCAGGAGTCTTGGAGGGGTTCGGACTCATGATCTGCCGTAGGAAGTTTGATCTGTGCCACACTTCAGCCTTGCCTCTCGGAGGTGGTGTTTTAAACCTGTAGGAAGCAAAGTTTGGGACAAAATACCATTCTCTGGCCCGTTCTGTGTGGGGGGCAGATCAGGTGCTGTGGGAGTCACAGCTGTGAGGTGCACAGTGGTTCGGGGTACAGCTCCATGAGAGCAGCTGCTGCAGTCTGAGCCCTGGCCTAAAGGTTGATGTGTCAAAGGCCAAGGCTCAGCTCTGAAACAATAAGCATGCCTGGTTTGTGGAGGGGGTTGTGCTGACCAGGACTTGCATGGGTTCTGTTAGGAGGTGTTTGGGGGTCTTGCAGTACTCCCTGGGGAAGGGTCATGTCCTTGGCTTGAGTTTTCAGCACTGCATTATTGACTTCTCACAGGCATGATCACCAGCAGTGACATGAGTTTGTGTGCCAGGAGAGCAGACGGGTGTTGGGGTGTCTGTGGGACCCAGGGATGTTTCCTGGTGCAGTTGGCATCTCCAGGAGGTTGAACCAGCCCCAACATCACGCTCACACCCTGGCCCTGTGTTTCAGATTGTGCCTGGGGACCCCTTGGACAAGAGCATTGTCATCCGGCCGCTGGAGCCGCAGCCAGCCCCGCACCTGGCCAGGGAGTTCATGATCAAGACCAGGCGTAGGAAGGTACGTCTGGGACAAATCCCTGTGGTGTGCCTCTGTCCCAGCTGCTGAGCTGTTGCAGTGTTGACCCTTGGGTGTGCCACATGCCCTCTGTGTTCCCAGAGTGGTCTGATGGCCTTTGTGCCCCAGGACTTCCCCTGTGCTGCCCGTCAGAGCCTGCCAGTCCCAGCAGTGACTCCAGTCCAAAACAGGCTCCTGAGCCCTGCTCCCTCCCCAGCCCCTCTGAGCCCTCAGTGGCCAGATGCAGCCTCCTTGTCCAGCAGAAACACCAGGAACTGGTTTCTGTGCTGGTTTAGTGAGCTGGACTGAGGGGCTGCAGAGGGAGCAGAGGCAATCATGCTCCCCTGTGAGGGGCAGTGAGCTGGTAGATGTGCTCAGCAGCAGGAACCACATGTTTGCAGGTTCCTGAGGAGTGGTAGATGCCTTCAAGCTGCAGAGAAGCACCTCATGCCTTTTTTGGAGCCTGAAAATGTATCTTACTGTGGGACACAAGGTCTCTTCAGTGAGCTCTCTGGGCAGTGGCTGTGTGGGGAATAACCCTGGCTTTGTGTTGCCCTGCAGGGTCTGAGTGAAGACGTGAGCATCAGCAAGTTCTTCGATGACCCCATGTTGCTGGAACTGGCCAAGCAAGACGTCGTTCTCAACTACCCCATGTAAACCTGCTGCCCTGGCACGGGGGCTGACCTGAGCCCTGGCTGGGTCCTTCCCCATCCCTGCTTGCCCAGCCCTGGCTCCTGGAGGCTCAGGGCAGGCAGGGAGCTGCTCCTCAGGTCACTTCCATGGCTGTAGGAGTCTCCATGGACCAATTGTGGGCATTTCCATACGGGGAGCAGCCCAGACCCAGAGCCCTGATCCATTTTGTATTGTTAGTCTCCAGCTGCTGTTGCCTCCAGTGAGGTTTTCCTTTTGGGTAGGCTCCTCCAGCTCACGGAGCTGAGCAGTGTCAGTATGGATTCCTGAGGACTGGGCCTCAACTGTGTCAAGCATTTCAGGCAGCTGAGAAGGGGGGGTTGGTGGGGGGGATGCTGGGGAGGCAGTGCTTTACCAGCCTCCCCGGGAGGAGAGATGCGGCTTGGACCTTTCTGTACCTCTTTTTTGAACCCTTTAAAATGTTTAGTACGAACTTCCAGGCTGGGCTTAGTCTGATTGTGCCCAGACACGGCACTCTGCTTTCCCAGTACTTCCAGTTGCACACTGTCAGGATTTCTCCCATCCTCAGCCCCAGCTGACCCTGGCCTCAGCACTGTACCACTCCCAAGGACTCCCAGCTATCCCACTCCTGCCTGTGGTAGTGAATGGACCAGCCACCCCAGGCCTACTTTTTCCCTTTCTCGCTCAGTCTTGCTGAGTTTCAGGGGTTTCATCAGCTGCTCATCCTCTGAGAGGTTTTTGGTGCTCCCTCTCCGCTCCCCTGCTCTGTCTCTCTCTCTGAGCTCTGCCCCAGTTCTGTCCCAAGTATGTACTGTGGAACCAGGGCTGATTTACATCTCCTGGGGCCATTCCTGCCCTCCCTGTCCCCTGGCTGTCCCCAGCCTGGGCTGGCCTGGCCCTGCCTTGAGCTGCTGTGCCGAGTTTGGCCCTGGCAGCCTCGTTCATCCCAGCAACACCCCTGGGAACCTGTCCCAGAGCATCCCTGTGCTCGGAGGGGCTTGAGATGGCCCTGGGGCACCAGCATAGGGGGGAGCAGGGGGTAAAGCTGAGGACAACCTCCTCCCCCACCCCCAAAACCTGCCAGCTTCTGGTGGAAACTGGGAGGCAGTGGGATGACATAAGCACGGGATAGGAAGCATCCATGGGGAAGCACATCCAGCCCATCCCACCAGGTGCTGGGTCTCTGCGGAAACTGGATGTTGTGGGGGATAAATCAGGCCAGGGGAGCATCAAAACCAGGGAGGGGAAGGATTTCCATTTCCTGTCAGCCGCCATCGGCATCCCCCCGCATGCCATGCTGCTGCCCCACCCCATCGCCCACAGGGAGGTGCACTGGGCCGGGCTCCGGCCCTACCAGCAGGCTCAGCTTTTCCACGGGTGCGGTCCTGGTACCCCAGCCCTATCACCAGGCTCAGCCTTTCCTGCAGGGCAGTGCCAGGAAGGTCCCCTTCACCTCCCACATCTGCCCTGGCACCGTGGCCCCACCGATGGCGTGTTCCCCCTCTCTCCTTGGGAAAGTGGGGCTCAGTCCTGGCTTGGTGCAAGCAGAATGCAACCCTGGCACCCCCATGGCCACGCTGGGGGTGCTTGTCGCCTCCCAGTACAGCCCAGCACCAAACTGGGCCCCCAGAGCCCAGGCCAGGCATGTCCTGGAGCAATCCCTGGGATGCTCCCGCCAGGGCTGCAGCGGGATCAGTGTCCGGGGCTTGGCGGTGCTCGGTGCTGCGCTGCACGTCCCAGGGCTCGGGGGTGGCCCCCGGCTCCGGAGCCAAGCGCTCGGCTGCTCTGGGCGAGTTTGTCGTAGGAAGAAGACATCCATCATCCCAGCCTCAGCCTCTCCAGGGCTGGATAACGGAGCCGGACAGGGCCCTGGGGACACCCGTGGGTGGGCATCGGTGCAGTCGCGCCTGCCTTCGGAGAGCAGCACCCCGAGGCTGCAACGCCCAGTGGATCCCTGCGAACGCGGGCATGGCCCCGGCCGTCAGCCCGGGAGAGGCCGGCGGGACGCGGCCGGGCAGGCGTGGGAAGGAGCCGGTTCTCACGCAGGCTCTTCCCAGCAGCTGGAAAACGCTGACCCGCATCGGGGCCGGCAGCCGCAAACCTGGCCCCGCGCACGTGAGCTGGGAATTTTCCGCGGAAACTGCTCTGCCCTGGCAGCGGGGGCTCTGCGGCTGGAGCCTGACCCCAGCCCCTGCCGTGCGGCTGGAATTTCCCCACACAAAGGATCTGTGCGGGTGCAGGATGCCCCAAGGGATGTGCCTGCCCGGGCCGTGGCGCAGGTAAACTGAGGCACGTGGAATCACACACTGGGGAACCGGGGGCTCCATTCGTGACACGAGTCGGTCAGGGCTCAGCTCTGGGACACGCCCCGGGGGCTGTGCCCCCACCCTCGGCAGGGCCATCAGCGATGAGTGACCCTGTGTTGACCCCCCGTTGTCCCCGTTCGTCCCCATCCCCAGGGACTTGGGAGGTCCCCACAGGATAAGTGCAGCACCTTGAGCAGCCATCTCCTTGTGGGATGAGCCCCACCCTGTGCCGTGTCCCCACCTCCATCCTGCTCCTGGGGATCCTGACTGCAGTCCTGTTGCTACTGTCCTCATGCCTGTCTTGCTCCCAGTGCCTCCACCCCGGTCCTGGTGTCCCTGTCCACAGCCCCATTCCCACTGTCCACTGCTCCCTGTGTCCTTGTGCCTGTCCTGCTCCTGATTCCTCATCCCGCTCTGCTTTGGTGTCCATGTCTCTATCTTACCCCAGTCCCTGTCATGCTTCTGATTTCCCCATCCCACCCTTCTCCTGTCCCTATGCGGCTCCCAGCATCCTTGGTTTCCACCCTGCTCCTGATGTCCCCATCCTCTCCCAGTGTCCCCATTCCTGCTGCCCATGTCCCTTTTCCCATTCCGCTCCCAGTGTCCTTGTCCTGTCCCAGATCTCCACCCTGCTCTTGGTGTCCCTTGTCCCCACCCTGTCCTGTGCTCCATGTCCCTCTCCCCACCCTGTTCCTGATGCCCTCATTCCCATTCTGCTCCAGATGTCCCCATCCCCACACCTCTCCCAGTGTCCCCATCCTGCTCCTGCTGTCCCCATCCACAGCTCTGCTCCCACTGTTCCCATTCTTGTCCTGACCCCCATGTGCCTGTACCCATCCTGCTCCCTGCTCCTTGTCCCTGACAGAAGGGAATCCTTCTGATTCCCCCATTCAGCCTGCTCTCAATGTCTCTGGTCCCCACCCTGCTCCTGATGCCCTCATCTCCATCCTGCTCCTGGGGTCTCTGTCCAAGAAGTGTCCCCAATTTTGTCCTGCTTTCTCTGTCTCTGTTCCAGTCCTGCTCCCTATGTCCTCATTCCCCTTCTGCTCCTGGTGCCCCCATCCCACCCTGCCCCAGTCCCTGTCCAGCTCCCTACATCCCTGTCCTCATCCTGCTCCTGCTCTCTCCATCCCCATCTTGCTCCCAGTGTCCTCATCACCCAATTTGCTGCCAGCGCCTCCAGATTTGTCCCGCTCTCTATGTCCCCATCCCCCTCACAGCATCTTTGTCCCTTTCTTGCTTCCACTGCCTCCATCCTGCTCCTGGTCTCCATCCACAGCCCTGTTCCCACTCACAGTAATGGGCCTCACTCCCCCATCCTATTCCCTGTGTCCTCATCCCTGTCCTGCTCCTGATGCCCCCATTCCACCCGTTTTGGTCTCCACATCCCTACCCTGCCCTAGGCCCTGTCCAGCTCCCTGTGTCCCTGTCCTCATCCTATTCTTGCTATCTCCATCCCCATCTTGCTCTCAGTGTCCTCGTTCCAGTCTGCACGTGTCCCTATTCTGCTCCCAATGTCCCTGTCCCCACCGTGTTTGTGGTGTCCTTGTCCACAGCCCTGCTTCAGTGTTCCTCCCTATTCTTGTCCTCCTCCCCATGTTCTGTCCTGCTCCATGTCCTTGTCCCTGTCCCCCTGCTCTGTCCCCATCCTAACCCCAGTCCCGTGTCCTTGTCCATATAAACCCATCCTGATCCCAGTCCCGTGCCGTGGTTCCTGTCCCCGGCTGTGTCCCTGTCCTGACCCTGCTCTGTGTCGTTTTCCCTATATCCCCTCCTGGCCCCAGTCCCGTGTCCCTGTCCCCGGCTGTGTCCCCCTCACGGCCCCTGTCCCAGTCCCTGTCCCTGTCCCTGTCCCCGTCTCCTCCCTGTCCCAGTCCCAGTCCCGTCCCTGTCCCTGTCCCGTCCCGTCCCTGTCCCTGTCCCTGTCCCTGTCCCTGTCCCTGTCCC
>WEZZ01006945.1:115965-147242 GCA_013400585.1 Chloropsis cyanopogon
GCCCACCTCTCCTCCGGTGTCACCCGGTGCCCACCTCTCCACCTGTGTCACCCGGTGCCCGCCTCTCCTCTGGTGTCACCCTGGTGCCCACCTCTCCACCTGTGTCACCCGGTGCCCACCTCTCCACCTGTGTCACCCCGGTGCCCACTCCCCCCTCCGGTGTCACTCCGTCCCCCTCCCAGCTCCGGGCAGGACGGGGCTCACGGATCCCCAGTCTCAGCTGCTGCAGCTCCAGCGCAGTCCCTGGAAGCAGCAGCTCCTGCTCAGAATTCCTTGCCCGGATAAACCCTCATAAGGCTGCTGGCAGCCGGAGCCAGCCCTGCCTCGAGCTGACGGGCTGCAGCCGTGCTGTTTGGCAGTGCTCGAGGAAATACTTCTC
The DNA here is from genome assembly GCA_013400585.1 of Chloropsis cyanopogon. NCBI lineage: Eukaryota > Metazoa > Chordata > Aves > Passeriformes > Irenidae > Chloropsis > Chloropsis cyanopogon. The sequence goes on from WEZZ01006945.1 coordinate 116,345, forward strand.
CAGCTGCAGGAGTCTTTGGACAAAGCTCTGAGGCACGTGGTGGGATTGTTGGGGGTGTCCTGTGTAGGGCCATCAGTTTGGCTTGGTGACCTTGTGTGTCCGTTGTCACTGAGGACATTCCGTGATTCTCTGTGCTTGACCCAAAAGCAGAGCACGATGAGAAGAATCCTGCTCTTGTATCAGATGAGAGTTTTGGCCTCCGTTGGGCCTAACTTTCACCCAGCGTCATAAAATTTCACAAGAATGACATTTGTGCAGCTATTTTTACTGGCCTTTTAAAGCCAATTCTCATTTCTGTTGGTAGGAATTAGTCCTGACACTTTCTGGTCAATGTGACCTTGCTTCCCAGTGAAGTGCTGATTTTGTTCCACCGTCAAATTAATTACAAATAGGAAATAGTTCATAGGGGTTAATTAGGGCATGGATGTGCCCTATGGATTCTGGAGCAACAGTTGGTACCACCAGGTTCTGATTTTTCACTGGGTGTTTGATTGGTATTTGGAAATGAGAGAGAGAACAAAACCCTTCTATCTGACAGACCGTTGAATGTCGTTATTATTTCCATTTGTCTCCTGCCTGCTCTAAGTCAAGGATAATTGGTTAAGAAAAACCCCAAACTGTCCCTTCCTGTTACAGATCCGTGTGCTGGGGATGTTCAATGAGCCAGCTGTCAGTGCAGTTACCAAACCCTCCGTTCTTCAGGTCATTTAAGGGAGAAAGTTGTTTTCTGTCAAGACTCGTGTTTAGCAAAATGCAAGGTGCTTTTCTCTGCATTTTTGGTGCTTTTCCAAGTATGTTCCAAAGTTGTGCTTGTGCTTTCCTGAGGGAGCAGGTCAGCTCGGCGCTGGAAAGCAGGATGGGTAAGGAGTTTTGAAAGGGAATTTGAGCCTTACTGTGCCGTTTGACTCGGGGGAAAGTCCTGGATTGCCAGCAGTGCTTGCATTGGCTCCGGCACTTCCGCAGCTCTGGGGAGCAGCAGGGACGGAGCTCTGTGGTCACTGTGGGGGTGGGCTGAGCTGTCGCACACTCTGGTGTCTGGCGAATCGAGAGCTCCAGCGAGGGGCTGGTCCCAGTGGCAGCGAGGTGCAGCAGTGCAGTGCTGGGCTCTGCCCGTGGCAGGGCTGCCCGGGCTCTGACCATGTCTGCGGGCACGGAGGCGGCCAGGTAAGAGCTGGGGGCTGGGCTGGGCTGAGCGTGGGGTCTGCCCTGGGGGCCTTTCGATAAGAAGAGCCCTTTGCAGGGTATTTCTCCAGATTCAGGAACTTGTCTAACATTTCCAAATGGAAATGCTGGCGCGTGGGGCAAAGCAGGAGCACGGTGACAGGTCTCTTTGGGGGTCTCACATCACATGAAAGTTGTTTTCCAAGATCGTCTCTGTTTTTTGAACTGTGTTGGAAACAACCAGCTGCTCCTTGGAGGTTGTCACCCAACACCTTTTGTCTTTTTGAAATGTGTTTATCAAAGTTTAGATTAGTTTGAGTGATGAGAAGTTATTAAAAACATTTTGCTGACTGGCTGTTCCCTTACCAAAGGGTCTGACTGCCTTTAGTGCTTTTAGACTAGAGTTTGTAAGTTTGTCCTTCCACTGATGGAGGAGACTACTGAGTCATTGCTAATAAAAACATCTCCANCACCCCCCGGGTCCCAGCGTCTCCCCCTTCCCCGCTGCCTTCCGCGCCCCGGGACGGGCCTCTCCGGGTGTTTATCCCGAGGGAAATGGTGCCTGAAGGGCTTTCCCGGGCGGAGCGCCGGCTGCCCGCCCGCGGCTGCACGTGTCGAGCCCCTCGGTGGTGAGCGGAGCGCTCCCCGCGCTGCCGAGCGCGGGAACGGAGCGATCGCACCGGGAGGCGCCATCGGTGTCACCCCCGAGCCCACCTCTCCTCCGGTGTCACCCGGTGCCCACCTCTCCTCCGGTGTCACCCGGTGCCCACCTCTCCACCTGTGTCACCCGGTGCCCGCCTCTCCTCTGGTGTCACCCTGGTGCCCACCTCTCCACCTGTGTCACCCGGTGCCCACCTCTCCACCTGTGTCACCCCGGTGCCCACTCCCCCCTCCGGTGTCACTCCGTCCCCCTCCCAGCTCCGGGCAGGACGGGGCTCACGGATCCCCAGTCTCAGCTGCTGCAGCTCCAGCGCAGTCCCTGGAAGCAGCAGCTCCTGCTCAGAATTCCTTGCCCGAATAAACCCTCATAACGCTGCTGGCAGCCGGAGCCAGCCCTGCCTCGAGCTGACGGGCTGCAGCCGTGCGGTTTGGCAGTGCTCGAGGAAATACTTCTCCAGCTGCAGGAGTCTTTGGACAAAGCTCTGAGGCACGTGGTGGGATTGTTGGGGGTGTCCTGTGTAGGGCCATCAGTTTGGCTTGGTGACCTTGTGTGTCCGTTGTCACTGAGGACATTCCGTGATTCTCTGTGCTTGACCCAAAAGCAGAGCACGATGAGAAGAATCCTGCTCTTGTATCAGATGAGAGTTTTGGCCTCCGTTGGGCCTTTCACCCAGCGTCATAAAATTTCACAAGAATGACATTTGTGCAGCTATTTTTACTGGCCTTTTAAAGCCAATTCTCATTTCTGTTGGTAGGAATTAGTCCTGACACTTTCTGGTCAATGTGACCTTGCTTCCCAGTGAAGTGCTGATTTTGTTCCACCGTCAAATTAATTACAAATAGGAAATAGTTCATAGGGGTTAATTAGGGCATGGATGTGCCCTATGGATTCTGGAGCAACAGTTGGTACCACCAGGTTCTGATTTTTCACTGGGTGTTTGATTGGTATTTGGAAATGAGAGAGAGAACAAAACCCTTCTATCTGACAGACCGTTGAATGTCGTTATTATTTCCATTTGTCTCCTGCCTGCTCTAAGTCAAGGATAATTGGTTAAGAAAAACCCCAAACTGTCCCTTCCTGTTACAGATCCGTGTGCTGGGGATGTTCAATGAGCCAGCTGTCAGTGCAGTTACCAAACCCTCCGTTCTTCAGGTCATTTAAGGGAGAAAGTTGTTTTCTGTCAAGACTCGTGTTTAGCAAAATGCAAGGTGCTTTTCTCTGCATTTTTGGTGCTTTTCCAAGTATGTTCCAAAGTTGTGCTTGTGCTTTCCTGAGGGAGCAGGTCAGCTCGGCGCTGGAAAGCAGGATGGGTAAGGAGTTTTGAAAGGGAATTTGAGCCTTACTGTGCCGTTTGACTCGGGGGAAAGTCCTGGATTGCCAGCAGTGCTTGCATTGGCTCCGGCACTTCCGCAGCTCTGGGGAGCAGCAGGGACGGAGCTCTGTGGTCACTGTGGGGGTGGGCTGAGCTGTCGCACACTCTGGTGTCTGGCGAATCGAGAGCTCCAGCGAGGGGCTGGTCCCAGTGGCAGCGAGGTGCAGCAGTGCAGTGCTGGGCTCTGCCCGTGGCAGGGCTGCCCGGGCTCTGACCATGTCTGCGGGCACGGAGGCGGCCAGGTAAGAGCTGGGGGCTGGGCTGGGCTGAGCGTGGGGTCTGCCCTGGGGGCCTCCCGATAAGAAGAGCCCTTTGCAGGGTATTTCTCCAGATTCAGGAACTTGTCTAACATTTCCAAATGGAAATGCTGGCGCGTGGGGCAAAGCAGGAGCACGGTGACAGGTCTCTTTGGGGGTCTCACATCACATGAAAGTTGTTTTCCAAGATCGTCTCTGTTTTTTGAACTGTGTTGGAAACAACCAGCTGCTCCTTGGAGGTTGTCACCCAACACCTTTTGTCTTTTTGAAATGTGTTTATCAAAGTTTAGATTAGTTTGAGTGATGAGAAGTTATTAAAAACATTTTGCTGACTGGCTGTTCCCTTACCAAAGGGTCTGACTGCCTTTAGTGCTTTTAGACTAGAGCTTGTAAGTTTGTCTTTCCACTGATGGAGGAGACTACTGAGTCATTGCTAATAAAAACATCTCCATTTAAAAATATAAGTGTTTTCTTAATTTATACAACAGTATTACAATTTTTGGGTTTTTTAAAGCAACTTACAGGTCTGAATGCAAGATTCTAGACCAGGAATTGCCATGAAATACCTCTTTTCTAGATGTCCACCATCCGTAGCCCTTCATTAAGGGACTTTTTCTGCCCCTCACTTCAAAGCAAACACCCAGCTCATCACAGATAACGTTCAAGTGATGCAAATAGTGGTGAAAAACTGGAAAATTTGGGTCAAGGACTGAGAACACAGCGCTTGCTTTGAACAAGGTAGAGAGGAGCCCCAAGAGGGTTGGGAATGTGTGAGAGGTGAGGAATTCCAGGGGTCCCAGCCCTTGGTAGGGAGAAAGTTAAAACCCAGATGCTGGGCAAATTGAGACCAATTTTGAGAATTTAGCAAATATTTTGATACACCGGAGAGTTTTAATTATAGGCACAGTTTTTCTAAAGAATTATGTGGTTCTAAAGGTAATTGGTGTGGAAATTATACTGCTTAGGGGAAACTTTATCTTAAAAAGTCTTTTCTGGGTTTGGATGGTTCTAGAGTTTACAAGAACAAATTTCTTATAAGCTGTGAAATCTAATCTGATCTGAAATCTAACTGATGGAGGGTTTGTGATGAATTTTAACACCTAAATTTGTTGATTTAGTAATTTGCTGACTCCCAGCAACTTCCGTGAGTCAAAAAAAATCCCCAAACTTTCCTCATCCACCACTTTTGCCAAGGAAAGAACGAGATCCAGTGCCTGAGGTTGTACCTAGGGGTGATCCAGCCACTTAGGATCAACAGAGCAGGAACACTGGGAACTAGGAACGGCCAGTTAGGAGCTGGATAATCCAGAAGGTGCCTTCCTTGGGTGTGTTGTGGGTTGGGTCACTGAAAATCCCGTGCCTTGGTGCTTCTCTGGGGAGCTGGAGCCGGGGATCCAGAGCCGCGAGGGCTCGGCGGTCTCGTTCCATCCCCGCTGCGATGCTGGAGAGCCAGCAGTCCTTCTGGAATGGTGAGCTTCCCATGGAGAGCTGCTGGAGCACCACAGAGGGTGTGAGCCCAGGCAGACCCTGCTCGCTGGGGTGAATTTTGGTGATTTGTGGTCATTGGCACCTGCAAGTGGCCGCTGGCTGAGTAAAGAAGTGATGGAATCAGGAGTTGGACTTGGAGATCTTTGTGGGTCTTTTCCAGATCAGGATATTCTGTGATTCTCCGAAATCAGGCTGCAGCCTCACCCCCAGCATGGAGCTGGGGAGAGGAGGCTGATCTTGCGGCTCTTTCCTTACCACTTCAGATTTTCAGCACCTTTTTTAAAGCTGGAAATCACAAGGAGCGTTGCCTTGTACGAGATACCTTTTTGTGCCTCACCCTTCCTGCTCGGACGGGATTCCCTGAAGCCCGGCAGGAACTCGGAGCGATCATTAAACACTCGCAGTGAAACCCTCGTGGATAAAGGACCCCTTTGTTGTCCCTCCCGGGGGATGGGCGCTGCTGCCTCATTAGGGGGAAGGTGATCCTTTGCTCCCCCTCTGCTTCCAGCCTTTGTGTTTTGTGCTGCTACTCCACAGAGTTGACTTGTGCTCCAGATTTATCTGGTTTTAATCTGCTAAATAGGAAGCAAATTATTGCCGTAAAAGTAGTTCCATTACTGTTCTCCGGTTTTTGTGGTGGCTCTCCTTTGTCCTTGCTGACCTGCGCAGGGAAGCACAATCTCCCTGAGTTACAATGGTCCCTGGAGCCCGCTGCCAGCCCCTGTCGGGTGGCTGCCCGGCCACCTCTGTGTGCCCTGCTTTGGAGGGGAGTGAAGGTTTTATTGCAGAAGCCCCTGGCATTTATCAGTGTTTCCAGCTGGTCTCGGCACTTCCCGCCAGCAGCAGGAGAGCGATTCTGCTGTCCCGTGCTTGTGCCGTGGAATAACAGGCTGTGCTTTTTATTGACTCAAGTTGTGGTAAATAATGGTCAAAATGTATTAAACCACATATTGCTTGCTGTGTTCAGACGTAAATTTTGCTCTTGAAAAAACCTGTGTTTTAAAAACGTCAAAATCACCAAATTTCCCATTCACTGCCCATTCTTGGTCCTGGTTTTGGGAGGCTTGTTGCTTTCCATTAAAAGCTACAAAAAGGAATTTCTGTCCAAAATGCTTCTTGGAGAGGAAAGGGCAATGTTAGTATTTCCTTTTCTGACCTCCTCATACCATAAATATGAATTGTTATCGCTGCTCGGGTAGTGACACACAGTTCTCCCCAAATTCAGGACTGTCTGGAAAATCTGGTTGGGATTTTTAAAAACGTGACTTTGTTTTGTTGTAAAATGAAGTTTTCAGGTGAAAGTTCCTGGATGTGGTGTGGGATAATTGACATATGCAATGTGTGGTTGGGCTGTTGTGATCTTACTGGTGATTCCTGGTGAAGGAAATACTGAGAATGGCAAAAAGAAATCCCTTTTCATTCTGCAAACATAGGGAACTTGGTTTTATACCTCAGTACTGGCCAGTAATTCCTCAGTGATTCTGTTCCAAGGAAGAATGCGACTCCATTTCAAAGCAGAACCCAGGGTTTTAAGCAATAACACAAGTTTCAAGGTTTTCTGGCTATAAATAAAAATCTATATTTGGAAAAAACAAAAAGTGTATTTATGGACAAAACTGTATTAAAGGAAATGTGATGGAAAAATTGAGTCAGATGAGCTGATGTATGAAGCATTTCCCTCTGGAGTCATTGGGCTGAAAAATGTTTTATATGCCTAAACTTGAACAGATGCTACAGCACACACACACACAGTCCTCCCCCAGTTCATATTAGCAGTTCTGCTCATACCACTGTGATTAATTCCCAGACCAGCCTGGTTTAGGCTCTTTTCCGGGGGCTCCGGGGTATTTCCAGATCATCCAGGTACTTAAGCCATGCCTAGCTGTAAATAAGCGAGCAGCCCGGATTATTAGCGGGATTTGTTTCAAGCTTTGCATTAGGCATGTGCTTAAATGACTCACTGAGCTGGGATTTACATTTTTACACGGGAGTGAAGGATTTCTCTCTATTACCTTGCCTAGATGGAAATTGGTGGAGTCAGCCAGCTTTTTTGCCTAAACAAGTCCATGAAACCAGCTTTGGGCTCTTACAGTTATTAGTTCCAGCTTTTTAGTTACAAATTTGTCAGAAAACAAGTCTGAGTGTGCGTGCCTGACCTTGATTGAGATACTGAGGAGGACTGAAGGAGGGAGGGAGGCATCCATATGGATGACCAGCAGATTGTGCCTCGCGTCCTTTCCAGTCCGAATGTCGAATGCGCAGTCGGTGGCGCTGGGGGAGGCTGACAACTGCATTGGATTATTTTCCATTGAGCCCCGCTCTGGTGTCCTGCTCAGCCATTAATCTGCTGTCCTGGGCTGCAGTGTTTGCCGTGTAGGTGGCTGTGCACGGCATTCCCTCTCCTCTGAACATCCCCAAAGTCTTCCTGAAAAGTGCCACGTCTTGGGGATGTTTCTGTCCACTTGGCTTTTCTGATGTAGAAAAATGACTTCTGGGTCTAAACATGGGTCTGGCTGTGGTGTGCCTCGGGACTGCAGCTCCTGCAGGATGAGGGATGATGGTGGTGGCAGCAGGGGATGGAGCTCCTGCCCGCGGTGACATCCCGGCGTGAGTGGTGCAGCCCTGCCAGCCTCGGAACAAGCCACTGCCTGTGAAGTTCTGTATCTCTCTCATGCTTAAAATAGTCAAGAGCCTGGAAGGGTGACTGTATGTCTTGTGTGTGCCCATGTTCCCTTGAGGGGGAGTTTTGACTCCTTGTTAACTCCTGGAAGCCTGGCTCTGCTGTGGATGCAGAGACAAAGATGACACCGAGTCCTGAGGTGAGAGATGTGTCTGTAGGCAGGCAAAGGGGGTGGGTGTAGGTTGTGCACATGGGGCTGGCCTTGGTGTCAGTACATTTTTTAATGGCATAAAATTAAAATAGTTAAAGTTCCTAATGTGTCTTGCAGCTGTGCTGCCCTGCATGCAGCATGTCCTCCTAAAAATCTCCTGATTCTCATGGTAAACATTGAAGTAGTTGAGAAATTACTAAATTTTATTTGCAGCAGATTCATTTGCAGGAGTTACTCAGCTGGTGCTCAGATATGGAGTTAAACTATTTTGAAATGAGAAGAATTTTCATGGTGGAAACTGTGATTCCTGAGATATTATAAAGCAAAATAAAATTGAAGTGTTTGGGAGGAAGCACATGGCGATCTTCCACAGAGCCATATGGAAATTATCTTTATTCCATGGTTCCTGTGAAGTCTTTGCTCCTTCTGGAGCTGACTTGGAACCTCCCCCTCAGTGCTGTGCCCAGCTTGGTTTGTATTCCTCTCCTGCTCTTGCTCTCTTTGCAATCTGTGACCAAACCGTATCGATCCGGGTGTCTGCGGAATCCGATTCCCTGGAGGGTTGTGCTGGAGAGCCGTGGACAGAAATAAATCATCGCTGCCCTTCAGGTGTTCCAACTGCCCGGGATCGTCTGGCACATGCAGAGTTCCAGGGGCTGGAACTGAGCAGTCATTAACAGCCCCATGTACCAGTTCTGCTCCCTTTGGCGCCTGCTGGTGCCTGTCTTCCAGCTGGTTCGTGGAGGGGCTTTTTCCCCAACCCCTCGGAGCCACTCACTCCTGGCTCCTTTGCAGCAGCCACGTGGATCAGATGGAATCTTGCCTGCTCCAGAGTCCTGCTTCTGACCTGTCCCACGTGGGGGCTGCAGCAGAGCTTGGGAGAAGCTGGACTCTCTCAGTTGTGACTGCTTTGTGCCTCCAGACGTACCCTTGCCTGAGGCACTGCTCTGGCTTTCAGTTTTTGAGGGTTTTCCTTCTCCAGGCTGCTCCAGGTGTCATAGCTCAGCTCCCTGTCTGCTTCCCCCCTCAGCCTTCTTGCTTTTTTTCACTGTCCTTCCCCCTCCAGCCACTCCATACCTCTTCTCCAAGCTCCTTCTGTTCTCCTCTGTTCCCATGATAGGAGCTGGCCAGAGTGACCAGAGCCACACACCACGGGTGAGCCATGGGCACTCAGGGACATGGCAGAGTGACCAGAGCCACACTGTGAGTGAGCCATGGGCACTGAGGGACATGGCAGAGTGACCAGAGCCACACTGTGAGTGAGCCATGGGCACTGAGGGACATGGCAGAGTGACCAGAGCCACACACTGTGAGTGAGCCATGGGCACTCAGGGACATGGCAGAGTGACCAGAGCCACACACTGTGAGTGAGCCATGGCACTCGGGGACATGGCAGAGTGACCAGAGCCACACACCACGGGTGAGCCATGGGCACTGAGGGACATGGCAGAGTGACCAGAGCCACATGCCATGGATGCATGTCACAGGCACATGGTGGCACAGCAGCATGTGCTGGGTGTGCTTGTTCTCTGACACTGGTGAAACACTGTTTTGGGGTTGTGCTGAGCAGTGCCAGAGCATTCACAGAGCAGCCTGACAGCCCCAAGACCTCCTGCTTGCTGAGGCCATCTCAGGATATATCTATTTTTAGGTGAAATTGAGATTTATTTTTTTATTCAATGTATGCATCACTTTATCCACGTGGAATTCCATCTGCCATTTTATTTCCAGGTTGCACAGACTCATATGGTCCCTGTGCTGCTCTTCATGGTTGCTTATCCACCCGCCCTTGCATATTTCCATCAGGATCCTGGGTCACGTCCAGACAGTGTCCTAGTCTGGCACAGCCAGCTTCTCCTGTGACCCTTGCTCTGACTTCCTCCCTTGCAGGAAATGACTGTTTACTCCTACTCCTTGCCTCCCACCCAGCTATTTCTCCATACAGGGACAGTCCCTTTTCCAGTGGCCTTTGGGGTCCCTACAGGAAGCCTCAGATGAGAGAGACTTGCAGAGGTTAAAACCCAAAAGATCTGGAGCCCTCTGTGGGGCTGGAAGTGCCTTTCCAGAAGCCACACTGACTTTTCCCCAGGTTTATTGTATTTATACAGATAATCAATGCCCACTAATTCTGCTCTGCGTCATTTGTCCTGTGTGAATGTTGGGTTTGGAGGGCTACACTTTGCCAGGATTTTCTTCACGACCCCTGTCTTGCAGAGTTGACATGGCAGTTGCTTCTGTGTCCCAAGACAGTTTTAGGAATGGCTGTACCCAGGCTGGGGTCCATCTGTCTCCCTGCTCCGTTAACCCCTCGGTGAATCCATCCAGCCCTTCCGACTGTGACTCTTCAGTTTGGCTTTTTGCTCTGGAGCCTCCCCTCCAGCCCCTGCAGTGGGAACCAGTTTCCCAGTGAGTGCCAGGGGAAAGGGCTGGCCAAGAACTGTTCCTGATGCTGTGAGTTGGGTGTAAGGAGTCACATCATTTCCCTGAATGGGTTTGTCATCTCTTTTAGTGACATTAAAGCTGAGCCTACTCCTGATGGTGGCTTTCTGCAGGGAGACTCTGCCAAGGTGCAGGGGGGAATCTGAAGTGGGAGTGGTCTGAGGGCTGGAACAGCTCTGCCCTGGGGATGGGCTGGGAGAGCTGGGGGTGTTCAGCTGGAGAAGAGAAGGCTCTGAGGAGACCTTACTGTGGCCTTTCAGCTTATAAAGGGGCTTAGAAGAAAAATGAGGACTTTTTACCAGGGCCTGTAGTGTCAGGACAAGGGACAACACTTTTAAACAGAGAGGACAGGATTAGATGGGACATTAAAATGAAATATTTTACCATGAGAGTGGTGAGGCCCTGGCACAGGCTGCCCAGAGAAGCTGTGGCTGTCTCTGAATCCCTGGAAGTGTCCAAGGCCAGGTTGGACAGGGCTTGGAGCACAGTGGGGTGGTGGAAGGTGTCCCTGCCATGGCAGGGAGAGGAACAAGATGGGCTTTAAAGTCCCTTCCAACCCAAACCAGTCTGTGATTGTGTTTGGCAGAGTGGGTGCAATTGCCTTAATCAAACAGCCAGTGGTTCCTTATCAGGAGTGATCTTATCTGCAGGTAATTCCCCTTTGTGAGAGTGAGGGAGCTGTGCCTCAGCAGAGCTGAATTACCCTTTGTGTTAAGAATGTTCTTGTGAGCAGACCCGCTGGGCTCTGTGTTAGGAAGTGGCCCAGCCCTTGTGCATTCCCAGGTCATGCCAAATAGAGCTGATCTGCTGGCTCCTGGTTGGAGCTTGAAGAGAACATTACTGACCAAGCACAAAGTTCACTCAGTGATTAACAAGATGTCACCAGCCTCCTAAAATCTTGGAAGCTTGGGAAAAAGAAGCTGGGGGAAGCTTGGCACTGTTGCCCTGACTGCAGTTGTGTCTCAGTGGGTTTTTCCTGCCTCCAGCAGCCCCACAACACAGTACACACCATCCCCTGGTGCCCTTGGTGCTCCCCTGTCAAGTCTCATGCCTGACTTAAGCACTGGGGAGGCTGATCTGCCTTCAGTTTGCTGCTAATTGTCCCAATCTGTGTTGATAATAAATCAGATAAAATCCTTGGCCAGGAAAGCAGTCAGGTGGAAAAACTGACCCGTCTGCCACTGTGTGCTTGGTGCAGAGTGCCTGTCACTGGGAAAAGGGCTTCTGGCCTCCTTTCATAAAATAGGAGTTATTTCCAGCTGTTCTCAGGGGGAAAAGCCCCTGTTGGTGTGTGTGTTTCCCAGCTGGAGTGATGGAGCGTAGGGAGTTCATCAGTGCTTCAGGTCTCTTCCCAAGGGAGTCTCAAAGTATTCAAGTCTTTCAGAATGGACAGTTTTATGTTTCTTATTTCATTACAGGGAATTTTTTTTCAACAAATAAGTCACTTTGTGAATCTATGCATATTTATATTCTAAATTTTATCTTTGGCAAAATAAAGCTGTTAAGACTCCTGTTGAACTCAAGCTGGAGTAACATTTTAATGCCAGTATGGCAATCTGCTGCCTTACTCTGCTCCTTGTCTCTGAATAAACTGTGTGTAAAACCAACTTTATTGAAACAAAACTCTTCAGCTGTTTCTGTGGTTTAGGTCCAACTTGGGAGAAGTTGAAGCAGCAGTAGAGTGAGTGAGGTGTTGGCTTGTTGTGGACCTGGTCTCTGGCAAGGTGCTGTCCTTGGCTGTCTGTCCCAACACCGTCCTCATGGATTGCTGTGCCGTTTGGCACACCTGGCTGCCGTGCTGCTCAGCTTGGTGCTCTCCACCTGGGGAGATGCAGAGTTGGGTGAAGTCACAAGGGGCTGCAAGGCTCTCTGCTCCTCCATGTCCCAGCAAGGGAACAATCCAGGCCCAGTTTAGCAGAGCTGTTCCAAGTGCTTGGTGGCCTGAAAGCACCAGCACGGCAGGGAGGGTTTGCAGCGGTCAGGCTTTGGTTTGCAGTGTCCTCCTTTGCCTCTGAACATCCTTCCCTCTCTGCAGAGCTGCTGTTGTAGAAAATGTGATGTGGATTTGGTGGAGTTGCAGCTGAGGCGGTGGCTCCCACTACACCAGACAGAGCTGGGGAATAAAACTCTTTTTTTTGAATGTAGGTCACAGAGAAGCAGCTGCCATGTTGCAGGATGGGTGACTGGGGACGTTGTGGCAGACTGTGTCGGGGTGCGTGGTATCTGTTTCATTTACAAGCTGTTCAGGGTAGTTTTTGAGGCTTATCTATGAAGCAAACACTGTCGTAGTTTCTCTTGACTGTCATAAGATGGTGGTGGAAGCATTAGGTGTTCATCCCCATCCAATTGCTTCCCGCTCAGCCAAGTGAGAGCCTTGGATTTTGATGTACAGGAGCCGACAGAATTGCTCTCTTTTGGCTTCTCTCTCCTTTCCTGAAATGGCCGTGAGAGTGATATTTGGGTCAGCTGCCTCCAGTGTGTCATTTTCTTTTGACACTCATCCCTCTGAGCGCAGAGGAGGAGCCCGGTGGGGAAATGCTGTGGAGCTGTTGGCTGCAGTGGAATCGGGTGTAGTTAAAGGGTGTTGTGGTTGTTTAAGTCGCTAATCACATCAAGGCAGGGAGGTCTCTCTGATGCCTGACTGGAACGGTATGGGAGTGAGGATGGCCTTCCCCAGAGCTCGCTGCCAGAGAGCTGGAGGGATCCAGGTAAGCACATTGCAGCCTGTCCAAAGGCTGCTGCTCCCCAGCAGTGCCTGTCCCTCAGTGCTTCCCGGGGATGCAGCACCCAGAGGTGCTGTGTGTTCTGTGCGTCCTTCCCTTTGGACCCTCGTGGGTCTGGCTGGGGAAACAGGATTGCTCCTTCTTGCCTCGCTGCAGTGCCTGGGGTCGTGGTCTGAGGTCTCGGGTGGGCCCAGGTGCTGCCGTTCCCTGGGTATGACAGGTGGGTTTGCATTGTCCAGGCCCTGCTCACCCCTGCATGTCCCCAGGTGCAGCCCTGAGTGGCAGTGCTGGTGCTGGACCTGCCTGCACAGGCCCAGTTTGCAGCAGGACACTCTGCTGCCCTTTCCTTCTTTCCCTCTGCTGTTCCCAGACTGGTGAGCATGCCCTGAAAGGGGCTGAATCCCTGGCATTCGTTGGCAGGTGTGTGCAGGAGCCCCAGCCCTGATCCATCACACTCTTGCTTGAATTGCTGTTGGCCACTCAGGACCTGCCATTTGTCATTCTCCTCACTGCAATGTTTCCATCTTTACCCTTCCATTTGCCATATTTGTTAAAATAACTGCTGGGAACATGGTTCCAAATAGGCAGCAGTACAATATTTTTTAATATTTTAATAATGTATTGTTGTATCATGCCAGTACGAGTAGCACTGTGTGGCAAGTGTCCTGCACTGGCAGGGGGAAGGATTTCAGCTCACAGTTTCACTTGCTTGTGTGGCTCAAGTCCCTGCAACTTGTCCCCTCTCTATTACGTTCATTCTTACAGGAAAAATTGCTGAATTGCTTTGCTCCTGTTGCTGTTGCCCAGACTGTTCTCTGTGGTGCCCAGAGAATGGTGACATAAAGTTGATACACAGAAAATTCCACTTAAACATAAGAAAAGCTTTTTTTACTGTGAACATGGTCAGATGTAGGATCAGACTGCCCAGTCTGACTCTTCAATGCTTCTGTCTTTGGATGTGTTTAATAGGATCAGGCTGCCCAGAGAGCTTGTGGTGGAGTTATTTAAAACCTGGCTGGACGCGGGCCTCCCAACCTGCTCTGGTTGACCCTGCTTTGGGATGTAAAATATGGTGGTTTAAACTACCAGTTATCAGAACATTGCACACTTCTGAAAGGGATGCGTTTGGTACAAGGGAACTTAGGGGTTAAGCACCTTCAGAAGTGACTGAAGTAAAGCTCTGTCACTTACAAAGGGGCTGTCACAGCCTCAGAGCAGTCAGTGTTGGGGTGTTTGGTCTCATGTTTTGTCAAGAGGTAGCACATAAAAAAACTGAGCCAGGGTTTAGTAGCCCTGAGCTGAGGAGCACGTGGTGCCTCGTCAGGTGGATGCCTGGTCCAGGAGCTGCTCCTAGGAAGGAGGACTCTGGTGTTTGGGACATGAGTGCTGACTGTGTGATCACCTCATGGGAAAGCCTGCAGGATCCCTGTGGTGTGGGAGAATGGGACTGACAGCTCACACTCAGGAGTGTTCTGTGCACCTGAGGCCATGCTCAGCCAGTCTGGTGGTCACTTCAGCTGGTAGGAACAGTGTTTCTCAAGAATGCCCCCTGGATCTTGGGATTTTAAGGGTATCAGTCCCCCGTTGTTTGCAGACAGCCTGGGCTGGCACTCCAAGAGCTCAGGATTTGGTTAAACACTTGATCTTGATCTCAGAACAGCAGTGATGAGCGTTTTCTCTAGTATGGCTTGAACTTTAGATTCAAATTATTTAAAAAAAAATAAAATTGTCTTTTACCTACCCTGTAATTCCTTGTTTTCAACATCCAGCTGAATTACGCAGGAAAAGCTTCCCTGTGCTTGGCCGGCTCCTCTGCACAGAGGAACAAGTGCAGCAGCACCAGGGCCAGGGGCAGGCAGGGCCTGGTGGGTCGTGCTGGACCTGCCAGTGCTGCAGGAGCCCAGTTGCTATGGGAGCTGCTCAAACCATCTGGGCTCAGTGGGGTTAAACTGTGGTGGAGGAGAGCTGTGAGGTGTGTGAGTCTGGAGGAGAGGGGAGGGGGGGAGCGCTGGTGGAGTAAACACTGGGTTGGTTCTGAGCTCCAGTAGCTCTTCCTTGCTGGATTATTCCTCATCTGCCAGCAGGTTGTGAAGGAGGGGATTTGTTCCTGCTGCAGGACCCAGTGCCAGCACTGTGCTGGCTCCCCAGGGTTTGGTGTGGTGTGGCCCAGGCTGCCCAGGGAGCCAGGGTTTCAGTGCAGGCTGAAGCAGCACACAAGTCTCTGACCACTTTGTTTCCTCCTTGATCCCATTTCACATCACCGCAGTGCTGGCATCACCTGCAGCTCCTTCTGCCTCCTGATACCTGGCATCTGCAGGATGGGTGTGAGGAGCAGCCTCAGGCTGGTGTTAGGCTGCAAGGAGTGCCAAACTGGGAGCTCATTCTCCCAGTCTCTGAGCTGGAACACCTCATTCCCATCCTTCGGCAGGGATGCCGATTGCTGAGCCTGTGTGAAGGGATTCGGGCTGACACAGACCCCACAACGGGCCTCCGAAAATCTCATGAGGTGACAGAGACTGTACAGCCTGGTGTCCATTTCCCGTGGAGCCCGTTGTCACTGCAGGCTCCTGCTCTCAGATGAACTCGAGTCAGGCTCAGCTGCTCCTGTCCCCGTGCTGCTGGGGCAGACCCCGCTCTGCCCGGCCGGGATCTGCGCGTTCCGGGGTGCCCGCCCTGGGCACGCTGCTTCCTGCAGCAGCACGCTTGCTGTAGGTGCAGTAAAAGCTGGTTTGGGCCAGCACAAAACACGTCGTGATTTCATTTGAATTTTGTCACTGCGGGGGAGTGTTGCTAAAATTGTCACTTGGCTTCCCATGTTAGTAGTACCTAGAGGGCACGCCGAGGCGACCGGAGGTTCATGTCTTAGCTGCAAATTCCAGTTTATCTGTAAGCTGAATGCTCGGGTGGGTATATGTTGATTTTCAAAAAGATACGTACTTGACATCTTTATTTTTTTGACAGCACAAGAATCTTATTATATCCCTACCTCTTACCCGTATTTTCCTGTTCTATTTATATCCCACATTGGATCTGTGGTCTCATAATTCAACGTGGGATTTTTTAGACTCAGGGGATTGGTCTGGGAATCAGCAGAGCCTTGTTAGCATGCCTGGGATTGGAAGGCACCATTCAGAAATGGTTTCCAAATTGACATTGACATTGTGGCTTTTTCCAAACCATTCTCTGCTGTTGCCACGTGAGCCCTGCCAGATGACAGAGGATTTATTTGAAAGAGCACTGTGTGCTCTCCAAAAAGTCCCAGCCTTTTCCTTCCCAAGTATTCTATAAGATTAAAAATAAAATTCAGTGCACTCTTCTTATTCCTTTTCATCTTTATTGTTGAAAATAGGAGTAAAATTGGTGGTGATTGAACCCACTTCCTTCACGGAGGATAGAAGGGTGATAGCTGGGAGTTGTCTTATCCCAGGGATATCCCCACATCCTTGCTCTTGTGTCACTCAGGACAATGGACACTGGAATTACTGCTCACAGAATGCAGGTGGCATCAGCACAACGCTCACCAGCATTCAGGATGTGTTGGCACCATTCCAGTGCTGGGTCTGGCCAGGGCTCTCTGCTTTCTTGAGCAGTAAAATCTTACTCATTTTCCAGGTTAAAAAAAAAAAAAGAAAAGGAACCCCTCTGCTTGCTCAAAAGTACTTGTAAATCATGTAATTTCTTGCTTTTCAGTGTAAATGAGATCTGAATGAATAATGCTAATTATTCTTTCATCCTAATTCAAATACTATTTTAATTAGCCTGTGGGCCCAATTTCACTTTCATGCAGCATGAAACCTCTTTTGATTAACAACAGAATTGCCATGCATTTCTTCTTTTTTTCCTGCTCAGCACATGTCTTTTTAAACTGCTTCAAAACAAAACAAAACAAAACAAAACAAAACAAAACAAAACAAATAAGTCATTAATAAATTAATCAAATTTCATTAGCATGACCTGGGAAGACATAATTTAGGGAGGAAAAAAGTCTTCTGCAGATATATTAATTCTCCTTAACAACTGCCTTGAGGCTACGAAGCCTTCAGAGAAACCTTGTCTGAGGAGGTGCTGGTGAAATACAGAAATTTAGGGACCCTCCACCACTCCCTGCCATCAAAGGGCAGGGACACCTTCCACTAGACCAAGCCCCATCCAACCTGGCCTTGGACACTTCCAGGGATCCAGGGGCAGCCACAGCTGCTCTGGGCACCCAGTGCCAGGGCCTGCCCACCCTCATGGTAAATATTTCCAATGTCCTGTCTATCCCTGCTTGCTCATAGTTTAAAAGCATTGTCCCTTGCCCTGTCACTACAGGTGTTGATAAAATGTCCCCATTTTTCTTACAAGCTCCATTTATACTGAAAGGTCTCAAGATGGTCTCCCCAGGGCCTTTCCTTCTCTGTGCTGACCCAGCCTGTCTCCATAGCAGAGGTGCTCCAGCCCTTGGAGCGTCTCTGTGGGCTCCCACCAACAGGCCCATGGCTGTCCCGTGCTGGGGGCTCCAGAGAATTCCCCCTTTGCCTGCTGCCCTCACTGCTTTGGATGCAGCCTGGGGTTGGATTTCTGGAGTGTTGCTGGTTCACATCCTGTTCTTCATCCTCCAGTATCCCCGAGCCCTTCCCTGCAGGGTTGCTCTCCATCCACCCACCCCCAGTCTGTGCTGCTGTTGGGGATTGTCCCAGATCCAGGACCCTCCAGTTGGCCTTGTTGAAGTTCATGAGGTTCCCATGGGCCTGCTCCTCCAGGCTGTCAGGATCCCTGGGGATGGCATCCCTTTCCTGCAGGGTGTCAGCTGTGCCATCCTTGTGCCACCCTCAGCTTAGTGCCATCCTTGGACAGGCTGAGGCTGTGCCCAGCCCCACTTCTGTCATTGATGGAGTGACATGAAATGAGTCCTGGTACCACAGAAACATGACAGAAGAGCTGGGATTGCACGGGGTCCCCGTGGATCATCCAGCCCAGCTCTGTGATCCTCACTGGCTGCCTAAAGCCACACCAAAGCAGCACTCCCTGCACCCTCAGGCTCAGGTGCTTTGGGCTGTAGCTGCCAGTTCGTACTGGGCTGGGCCCGGTCTGTGCCAAGACAGGGCCAGGAGATGGCTCTGAGGGTGCTGGGGATTCGATAGCCCGGAATGAGGCTGCCTTGGCACCCAGCTGGTGCTGGCTGTCCTGCCCTCCATCTCGGGGGAATGGGGACCCTGCTGGAGCATTGCAGCTTCCTCCTGCCCCACTGCTGTCCCTGCCACACCTCAGCTGTCCCATCCATGGGCTGAGTTTTGAGCATTTTACCGTAACTGCTCCATGGTTTTTCCCACCTTGAGTGGCAGGAGGTCATCGCTGTTTGAGGAGAAAGCTGAAAGGAGGTGGGATTTTAAATGTTAAAATGTTTAAATTCATAGCCAACCCCCCATGGGCTGGGTAGAGGAGGGGCACACCTGAGGAGCCATTCCCTGGCTGTGTGTGAACAGTTGTGTTAACTCCAGAAATTCTTCACCTGAAGGTGATTTCTTTTTTCCCATGTACCTGCTCCAAATTCTTCTTCATTCTCTCTGGATGTCAGTGCCTGCAAAGCTTTAATTCAGGAGCCAGCCCACTGTCAGAGATAAGCCTCCTGATATTTCATCATGGATCCTGCCTGCTCCAAGAAGCCTCCTCCACTGGAAGTGCTGGAATGAACTTATGACAAATACAAGAAATGAAAGTCTCTCTCAAATGCACTTTCTGACATGACTTAAATTAGCTGAAATTGCTGACATTCTGCCTTTCTCAGATGCGTGTCAGTGTCCATAGACTTTTCTTTCAAACATTGGAAAATTATTGAGTTAAATGTTGCCAGAGACAGCAGATGCAGGAGGCGGGTGTATGCTGGGTGAAGGTTACTGTGATGTGTCTGGGTGCTGCAGCACATGGAGAGGCAGAACGTGCCCCTCTGACCTTGGCTGATCCCACAGGACAGAAGGACACCACTGGAATTCTGTTGGAAGTTCTTGGGTTTGTACTGCATTTCATTTGGATGGGCTGAACCTTTGCAAGATTTAATGACTGTCATTTTCCTTGAACCAAAACATTTCCTTAAAGACCAGGAAGTTCTTTGCCTGCTCCTGGGTCCTCCCGTGTTTGTCCCAGCAGCTCTGCTCAGGACTAGGACTAAATGGACAAAGTGACACTTCCTTGGCAAAGAGAGTCAGCTCTTGGGCAGCTTCAGAGCTCCACAGCCAGGACCCACTAATTGTCAGGTCTTGGTTGTTAAGCACAGGTTGGGTAAAGCCTCCTGGATCCCAGGGCTGTGGGAGCCCCAGCACATGTCTGTGCGTAGGTCTGGCACTCTGTGCATCGGTACAACTGCTGGAATTCGGGTTGGGAATCACAGGAGTGATTCCTGTGTTGTCCTTGCTACCTGTCTGCAGGTGGAAAATGCACCGTGAAAAGCTGGCACGTACCTTGAAGAAATTTCTTAGATGGGAGGTAGCAGCTTGTCTAAAAGTAAAGATTCTCTTACTGAAATCTGCACTCATTTCAAACTTCCCTGTCCTTAACTGCTGAGAAATGTGACAGTATATGAAAATTTAAAGGCTGGTTCTTGCTGTTACTCCAAATTTACATTGGCAACAGTTTTTAATTAATTTCAAATTTACCCAGTAGTTTACTTTCAGTGAAAAGTGTGGCCCTGACATTTTCAGCGAATAGGAATTAGCCTCTTAAACTCCTTTGGGTTTTGTCTCTTTTTTAGCTGATGAGTCATGAGGTGTCAGTGGGGACATGCCTGTCCTGTCAGTGCCCAGGGTGATGCGGTTGGGCAGAGCAGTGTGGTGGGAGAGGGGCATTGGGGCACCTCCCCTCTGTTAACCTCCTGTTCCAGGTGTGGGGTTCACCTCCTTCGCCAGGCGCGTGCAGGACCCCCAGACCCCAGATCCGAGTGGGAAGTGCTGAGTGTGGGGTGTCTGGAGCCCTGTCTGGTCCCACTAACACACAGCTCGGGTGGCAGAGCTGGTCTTGGGTGCCTTTCTGAAATGGGGGTGCCGAGCCCTTGCTGCAGGAAGGGGCTGCCCTGGAACCTCTGGCCTCTTTGCCTGTTAAAAACGTGTTACTTCAGCCAGTGCTCAGTGGAATGATGGCAGCAGGGTTGTGTTGAAGGGGAGCTTGGGTGGAAGCACTGGGGGGATTGCATGCACCTCGAATAGCTGTTATCTGTGGAACACATCTGATTCAAACGTGTCCTTCTTCAGGGCTGAGTGCAGGTGTCCTGTCCGCCTGAGTGAGGGCTGGGGATTTTTGTCCTAATTGGTAATTTTGATGATACATCATGGTCCTGACTCATTGCTGTTGGGATTCGCTTTCATTTTCCTCCTATGTTTCCCAACTAAACAAATTGATCTTTCTAAATCACTCACTTTTAGGCATCTTCCCTGTCCCTCAGCTGCTTTTGAGCCTCCTGTATCCACTCTCTGATGCTGGAGCAACTGCTGAAGGATGCAGCCGCGGGCGCCCAGGGCTGTCTCGCTAACAAGGAGGTAAGATCAGCCCCTGGCTCCTGATTGCAGGTGACACAGCCAGGGCTCACATCCATACCTGCACCCTATCAGCAGCTCTCCTTGAGACCCTGATCCTTCAGGGGCCTCATTCCCTTCCCTGTTAACTGACACCCCCAGCAACCTCTCCCCCTGTTACAGAACCCTGCTCTGCTGGTCCTGAGCTGCACTGAGTGAGGTTCAGGCAGTGGGGCTGTTCCAGGGGCCTCCCCAGCAATCCATGTTTTCCTGTACCACTGGTAACTCTCATCTCCAGCTCTCAGCCTGCAAACTCGTGTCCCCTGGGCCCATTTTGTCAGCAGCCACTCCCCAGCTGAGCTTGGGAAGATCAGCCTGGCTGCCAGGGATTTTCAGAACTGCTGTAATTATGGAACTGATCTTCGACCTAATGTGGGAATCATCTGTCAAGACTTTTGTTACTTCTGATCACTTAATATGTCCTTTTTTAATACTCTCCTGTGCTATTTTTTTTTTCTCCCGCTGTCATGAAGTGATAAATCAAATGTCCTGCACAGCCCATCCACACCATATCCCTGCTCTTGGCTTTTCAGTGAAACACTGAATTCCACCAGAGGGAGATCACATTTATATCCTTTAATTCTGCATTGCTTGCATCTCCTCACATTTCATTATTTTGCCTATAAACAACTCTGTAGTTATGTGGAAGAAGTTGAATAGTTCCAAGTACTAGTTTTCCTCCAGTCTCCTGGAATTTCTTCAGGTTAAGAATAAATCCCTTTTAAGATCAGAGTGCTGGAGATTTGTCCAGTTCTGGATTTAGGATCTGTCACTAAATGTTGTTCCGATGTAATAATTTCTTTTAATACTCTTTAACAAACTGGTATTTGACATCATCAAAAGTGTGAAAGATGCCTCATCCCCTGTTGCTCTAACAGTGTCCAACAGTTCTCCCTGTGTTTTACCAGTTTCACTCCTTGGAGCTCCAGAAGGGCCTGCAGTGTTGCTGGGGTTTGTTCAAAGTTTTTCCAGACAGGAGTTTACAAGGATGGGATTTTTACTGTTAGGATTGCAAATTTATCCTGGAGTCATGGAATGGTTTGGCTCGGAAGGGACCTTGGCAGTGCCACCCTCTGCCGTGGACAGGGACACCCTTCGCTGTCCCAGGTTGCTCCAAGCCCCATCCAACCTTGAACACTTGAACACTTCCAGGGATCCAGGGGCAGCCACAGCTTCTCTGGGCAACCTGGAGTCTGCAGCCTTTGGAATTTGGCAGAGCTGCCTCTGGCACGCTGTGCCGGGCCCGCTCGGGAGTGCGGCCAGGCCCGGCAGTTCCGGCGCTCAGCTCCTGCCAGCGCTGTCCCTCCTCCCCTCACCCACACACTGCTCACTTCTGTGGAGTAGCTCTTCTAAAAGCTTTGACAGCTAACTCTTTCTAACCAGGTTTTCACTACAAAATCCGCACTGAAATATTTTCTGAACTTGGGAGGAAAGTTTTGAGCCTCTCAGAGGGGATGGACCCAAATCCATCCACAGGATGGTTCGAGCATAGTTAGAAGTTCTTTGGCCCAGCCCTGTCCTTAGGCTGGCCCTGCAGGGTGACGCTGCTCAGGCCACCAGGTTGTCCTGCCTTTGCACCACAGGAAAGGATGGACTGGGCCATTCCTTCCTGAATTAGGAGAGCTGGTACTGCCCTTGGACACAACAGTGTCTCCTGTGGGCTGTAGCTGAGACCATGATCACCAGCCCAGGCTTTAACAAGTTAAAATAAATCCTCTTGTCAGTGGTGGAATGTGGCCAACAGCACCCAAAAATCTCATGGGCACTCATCTTCCCACCCACTGTGTTTTGGAGTCTTCAGGTTCCACTTTAAATGTTTTTATCAACCTGTGACATACAGAGCAGCTGTGTCTCTCTCAGGCTGAGGAGTAGCTTTGGGAGCACATTTTTTTATGAAATGATGCTGAACTGCTACTTTTTCTTACAGCGGATTCCTCAAAAGCCTGCGAAGGAGACGTAGGATCTTCAAGCAGATTCTGGCAGCTGGATTCCGATAGCAGGTGATGGTCACAAACACAGACGGGTGTTGGGTGTGAAAGTCTGGAGTTTTTGGACTCCATTCGTTGAGTTTGAACCATTTAGGCTCAAGCTGATAAACTCATAAATATTTGGGGGTTCTGTTTGTTTTTTAGATAAACTCATTTGACCACCATGAGTTGGAGTTTTCTGACCCGCCTGTTAGAGGAGATCCAGAACCACTCAACCTTTGTTGGCAAAATCTGGCTGACAGTGTTGATTGTGTTTCGGATTGTCCTAATTGCTGTGGGAGGAGAATCCATTTATTATGATGAACAAAGCAAGTTTGTGTGCAACACGGAGCAGCCTGGCTGCGAGAATGTCTGCTACGACTCCTTCGCCCCTCTCTCGCACGTCAGGTTCTGGGTGTTCCAGATCATTCTCGTGGCCACTCCCTCAGTGCTGTACTTAGGCTATGCCATCCATAAAATCGCCCGGATGGTGGAGCACAGCGAAGCCAGCAGGAGAGCCAGGAGGAGGAGCTTGCCCATCCGCTGGAAACAGCACCGGGGCTTGGAGGAAGCTGAGGGCGACCACGAGGAAGACCCGATGATGTACCCGGAGATCGAGGTGGAGAGCGTCCGGGAGAGTAAAGAGAAGCAGAGCCCGGCCAAAGCCAAGCACGACAGCCGGCGGCAGATCCGGGAGGACGGGCTCATGAGGATTTACGTCCTGCAGCTCCTGGCCAGGGCCCTGTTTGAGGTTGGCTTCCTGGTGGGGCAGTACTTCCTGTACGGCTTCCAGGTGAGCCCCGTGTTCGTGTGCAGCAGGAAGCCCTGCCCGCACAACGTCGATTGTTTCATTTCCAGGCCAACCGAAAAGACCATTTTCCTGCTGATAATGTACGGGGTGAGCTGCATGTGTCTGCTCCTGAATGTCTGGGAGATGCTGCACTTGGGGTTTGGCACCATCCGGGACACCCTGAATGCCAAGAAGAAGGAGCTGGTCGACTCTGGGACCTTTAACTACCCCTTCACCTGGAACACGCCATCAGCGCCGCCGGGCTACAACATCGCGCTGAAGCCGGAGCAGATGCAGTGCACGGAGCTGTCCAACGCCAAGATGGCCTACAAGCAGAACAAAGCCAACATAGCTCAGGAACAGCAGTATGGCAGCAACGAAGGGAACATTCCCGCCGACCTGGAGATCCTGCAGAGGGAAATCAAAGTGGCTCAGGACCGCCTGGACCTCGCCATCCAGGCTTACAACAACCAAAACAACCCCAGCAGTTCCAGAGGGAAGAAATCCAAAGCTGGCTCAAACAAAAGCAGTGCCAGTAGCAAGTCAGGAGATGGGAAGAACTCGGTCTGGATTTAACGTTGACTCCGTTGATATGCTGTGGTTTTCTCCCCTAGTTTATCATAACCAGCAGTCCCGTGAATAATGGCTTCCATTAAGGGAATATTTGACTCTGCTGATTTTCAGGGATACCGTTGGCTCGTGATTCAGCCCCAGAAAGGGTTTATACACTGACTCTAGGACTTTAGAACTTTATTCTTTTGTCTTCCAAGTTGGGAGACAAATAGGTATATTTAATTCATTCTCATTGAACGGTTTATGCTGTATGTACAGTATTATAGTACATTTATTATGCACAATTTTTTTTGTATTTGTACACTGGATCTGATGTTACACTTTTTATATCAACGAGGACAAAGCAATGGATAGCCATTAGCATTTTGTTAATTTTATTATTGTTGTCTGAAGTTATGTCATTGTTCTTCCTTGTTTTCCAAGTAAAACTTTTTATAAAACGTTCCTATGCTGCGTTTCCAAAGTGCCTTGAACATACAGAAGTGGAGTCTCTGGGGCAGCTCATGAGTGGGAAAAGATTTGGGAAACCTCTGTCAGTGGTGCTCCTGACTCTCTTCTTTACTAAATTAACGTGCTGCTTGCAACCTGGAAGTGTCATCCTATAAGCTCCTGTATCCTGGCTCTTTCCTCTATGGAAAATGACTTATAGGAAAAATGTGTGTCTGTGTGTGTGTGTGTCTGGGGAGCAGGAGTGCCAGTTGTGGGACAGAGAGGGCTCAGGGCTCCCGCACACCTTGTGCAACAGGAGGGAGGAGACACTTCAAATTCCTCCCAAACATCCAGAAAAAAACTGAATAGAAATGAGTGGATTCAGTAACTCCGCGTGTTTCTGTGAGAGTGATGGGAAGAGAAGTTTGTGAGGCCTCCTGTTGTGTGACATCCTGCGCCCAAGGGCAGGCAGTGGTACCTTTTGGGGAGGATTCCTGTGCTTCCCAAACTAATCGGGTCAGATGGAGTCATGGTAGCTCTGTCTGCCTGTGGAATCCCCTCCCTCTCCGGCAGCAGCACACACGAGCTGTCTGGGGAGTCTCTGCCCTCCCAGTATCAATGCTTCTGCCTTATTCCAGAGCCCTCTTCCTTCCGTTCTGTCCGAGGAATTTAGTCCAGACAGAGCAATATGTATAATTTAGCTTTCTGCTTGAGAGACCAGTCTGAGCTGGCAGTCTGTGGGTTTGGCATTAAACTTGAATTTACAATTAGCAGAAGGGGAGTGAGGGACTGATGCCTTTGGCTCTGTCTTTCTGGCAAGGAGCCGGCTCGGCTTGGAGAGACGCTGATAAATGTCTCTGCTTTCTGCTGCTATTTATAAGGGATTCAGGACCTTGCTCTGCTCCCTTTCTTTTTCCAGGTTTCCATGCATTTTAATATGTTTTGGGGGCCTGTTTCAAGCAGGACTGTTCTCTTTCAAGGCTACCTCAGCCCCTCATCAGAGCTGGGTCAGGAGCAGGATTCACAGAATCGTCAAATCCCAGAGTGATTTGGGTGGGAAGGGACCTTAAAGAGCATCTCATTCCATGCCCTGCCATGGGCAAGGACCCCTTCCACTACTCCAGGGTGGTCCAAGACATGTCCAGCCTGGCATTGGACACTTCCAGGGATCCAGGGGCAGCCACAGCTGCTCTGGGCAGCCTGGGAGGAGTGAGGAATGAGTGAGGCTCCGTGGAGGACACAGATGAATCCCTGCCCTCTCCCTGTCCCTCAGAATATCCAAGTGCAGTCTCCACATTGAATTCACTCCAGGGGGGACATGAGCATGTCCTTGCTGCTCCCCTTGGCACAAGCACCTCCTGTAAGTGGGTGTTGTGCTGAGTTGTTTTGGTCTGTTTTCCCCCTGGGACACCAGGCAGGCCAGGCATGGGTCCAGACTATCCCTGAGCAACCTGGAGAGGCCCTGCTGTGCCCAGAGCCAGCACAGCCCCCGTGTGAGCCCCTCTGGAGCTGTGGGGACTCTGGGAAGGGAATTGCCCCCCTGGCCTTTGGCACTGACCCCGGGCTGCTCCGGGGAGCAGGTGGAGGAGTGCCAGGGTGGTGTCTCTAAGGAAGTGAGGGTGACCCGGGACGTGTGTAGCAAGTGGATGTGGGCAGGGATGGGGAGCTGGGACTGGCTGTGTGGTCCAGGGGCAGTTCAACAGCAGTGCTCCTCTAATTAAACTGGCCTGAAGAAAGTCACAGTGACGGGCCCGGGCTCTGCCAGAGTGAGCTGAGTGTGGTTGGGAAGCTGGGTGGAAACCATGTCTTAAGGTATGAGGGAGAGACATTTGGAGCTGGAGACAAGCAGGGCTGGTGGCCACAGCCCACTCATCACCCCCAGCACTTCAGTTGCTCTGTTCAGTGTCCCAGATGGGTGACATTTAACCCTGTGTGGTGCTTTGGGATCAACCTTTCCCCAGTGAAAGCAGGGAAAATCCTTCCCTTCCCAAACTATAGCAAATTCCTCTTAAGGACTTAAACCAGGCTCCCACCTGTTGTTCCCTGGTTTTGTGTTGTTTCCCAATTAATGACCTGTGTGAAGCTGCTGCCTCAGAGCAGTCCTGTGGGCTTCTGCCCACCCGGGAAATCCCTGTTAATGAGCAGAGTGTCCACAATATTCCAATCCCAGCGCTGGATTCATTCTGAAAATCCCAACTAATGGAGCTGTTTCCGTTACTGCTTTTTATTTTCACTTTCATTGTGCACAAAGTGCACATTTGGGTTGAAGCTGAGCGTGTGTTGCTGGTCGTGGGGTCTGTCCCAGCTCTGTTCTGGTTGTGGATGATTTTAGAATATCAGACTTCATTTTTCCTTTTGAAGAAACAATACCTGTGTTGCTTTAAGATGCTCTTGCTTTGGCTTAATTTAGACCATTTTGAAATAAACATCCAGGAGAGACTTTGGGACAAAAAATGCTGGATGGAATTTGGATTTGTGGTGGCATTCTCTGGGTTTGAAAGAAAAAAATTGTATTAAATCCAGTGGATTACTCCAGTCTGAGTGAGATGGCTTCTTTATTCCAGCAAGAGAATATGGGGGGGAGGGAGATGGGTGTTTAATGATTTGTCTTAGAGCCACAATTTGGAATTTTTATGCATGTGACCTCATTTAGGTCAAGAAAGAGTCGGCTCGGAATTACCTGTGCCTTTGAGTGGGAATCACTGCGCAGGGACGAGAACAATCCCATTAGGAAAGGGAAAACCCACCGAGTTGGGAAGTCAGACCTTGGAAAGGGTGGAAAAGAGGGAAATCTGCATTTATGCATATGGATGAGCAGGCGGGCAGTGCCCAGTGAGCTGTGCAGGATTTGCTGCCCCAGTTGAGCCGCCCGGCTCCTGCCACTGTGGCTGTCACAGGGTGGCTCCGGTGAGTGTCCCTGCTGTCCCCTCGCTGCCAGGCTGACCCCGGGCTGCGGAAGGAGGCAGGGAGTGTTTGTCCTGTCCCAGCTGGCAGGGAGCTGCGAGGGGGCTGGGTTCTGTTCCGGGGGCTTGGAACGAGGGCTGTTTGTCCGGAGAGAGGACAGCGGCCGCGGTGCTGCCCTGCGCCTCGGCTGGGGGGCCAGGAGGGGTGGCGGCCACCCGGGCCAGCTCCAGCACTAACAGCTTCTCTTTTCTCCACTGCCAGGGCAGCCGAGCAGCCCACAGACTCCACAGCCCGGGAGAAGAGCACGGGACAGGGAAAACCTTTGCCAGCTCCGTGCCTGGGAAGGGCAGCACCAGCCTGAGCCACGCCACGGGTTCCAGTACAGGGATGACTGGGGCCAGGGCTGCTGCTGTGCCAGCACGGGTTCCAGTGCAGGGATCACCAGGATCTGGGCTCCTGCTGCTCCCAGACCCTCCACCCCCTGCAATCTTTACACACATGGAAAACCCTGCCTGAGTCCCTGCAGGCAGCCACAGGCCCCCAGCTCAGCTTGTGCCCTGGTGGTTTAGGTACAGAAGCCTCTGTTGAACAGAGAATTCACAGTGAGAAGGTCTGAAATTATTTAACCTCAGCTGAAGAAGTGGATACAGCCCCAGTACTCTGCCCTGGTGACACATTTATGGGGCAATAGTCTGACAGAAGCCCATCCTGTGGTGGTTGTGTTTGATCCTGTGCTCAGGAGAAGAACTAGAGGTCAAAGCTGGGGTCACCCACAGCCACTGCAGGCTCGGCTCAGCCGCCCAGGCAGATGTGCAGAGCTGCTGGAGGTGCCCCTGGGTGTTTGTGTAGCCTCCAGCTGCTGCTCCAGGAGGGAGCAAAGCAGCTCCCAGGGGTCCCTGTCACATCTGCCAGCCCCGGGCGGATGCCTCGGGTGCCTGAGGAGCTCTCCCAGCACCACACGTCTAGACGTGATCCCAGCGGGGGCTCCGTGGTGCCTGCTGACAGCTCCACGTCCTTTTCCTCTGCTGTGAAGTGAGGGTAAGGGTACTGCCAGTACGAGATCCTCTCTGCAGAGTGATTCTCCCTTTGGAAGCATAGGTTGGGTGTTAAATATTGTTAACATTAAGTGTTCCTACTTGTACTTCAGCTACAGTTTTGTAGCAGCTTGTATGGAAGTGTGCTACATTCCTGTAGCTTGATTTGTTAATAATTCAACAATTCCTGGTCCCAGGAACACAATTTGCTGCTGTGAGGTTCCATCCAAAGGAGCTGTTCATTGAGACGTGCTCAGTGCCTGATCCCTGTGAATGGGACGTGCTCAGCTCAGCTACCATGGAGTTCCTGAAGGGCAGATCTGTTTGCATGAGTTAAAGGATGTTCTGTTAATCCATAACTCGGTGCAATCCACCCTCCACAGCAGCAGGGGAAGGAGCTTGGGGGCTTCTGCTCCCAGGGAAATTGCCATTCTTTTTCTCTGTATCAGAGGAGGCTCCAAATACCAGTTCATCATTGCTTGGGAAATGACATTTTGTTTTCTGCAGCGTGACATTATCGCTGTTGTGTAAATTCCATGTTGATAGCTGGGGAAAATGCCTTGGGAGGAGGATTTGAAGACATCTGATCAGTGCTTTTCGGGACTTGGGAGCCATTTCTGTGCAGGCCAGGTTTTGCTGTCCTCCTCCCTGTTATTTTTATTGCACAGGATGTTCTGGTGACTCTTTGGCAGAGGACATGGATCCCGGGAGTGGAGCCACGGCCCCTGCAGCTGCTTCCACATGGACCCTGGCAGGGTGGCACCGAGCCCTTCTCCGTGCCTGAGCTGTGCCTGTGGCTGCCCCGAGCCCTGGATTCCCTCTGTGGGGTGGAGCATGGCTGAGCAGGAGCAGAACAGGAGCTGGGAGCCCACTCTTCCACTGGAGCCCTGGCAGAGGCAGGTGAGGCTCTGGGGTGAGGCGATGCACCCCTGGGTCTGTCTGTCTGGATGTCTGTCTGTGCTCAGCCAGGAGGTTCCTGTCGGGATTCCCATGGCAGTCAGGACCCCAGCCCTGCTGAGGAATGGGATTCCTTCAGCCAGCAAACAAGCACTGGTGTGCTTTAGCTCTGCTGGGAGTGTTGGGGTGCACCAGGGAGGCTCCTCAGCTCTTGTCTTGCCCTCATTTAAAGAGGTATAATGATTGAAGGAATTGCTTCTTTTTTTTCCCCCTGAGTGTTTTTTATCCCTAGAAAATTTATATTCCCATTTATGAATGTTTGCCAGGCTTTTCATAACATTTTCGATAAAACTGAAATCACCTGAAAAACCATGATCAACAAATTTTTGAAAAAGCCTGTTCTGTACTGAAAACAGCTTTGGTAACACACCAGGGCCCTTGTGAGAAGGGCCTGGAATGACAGGGCAGGAGGGAATGGCTTCCCAATGCCAGAGGGCAGGGTTAGGTGGGATATTGGGAAGGAATTGTTCCCTNNTTGGGAAGGAATTGTTCCCTGTGAGGGTGGACAGGCCCTGGCACAGGTGCCCAGAGCAGCTGTGGCTGCCCCTGGATCCCTGGCAGTGCCCAAGGCCAGGCTGGACAGGGCTTGGAGCAGCCTGGGACAGTGGAAGGTGTCCCTGCCATGGCGGGGGGTGGCACTGGGTGTTCTTTAAAAAGGTCTTTTCAACCCAAACCAGTCTGATTTTTATGGGTTTATATATCTGCTATCTATATAATATTCATAATACAATAATTTCCAACTCTCCTGCAGGTTCTGCTGCCTTCAAGAGAGTTAGTGGGAAGTTTGGAACCCTTCCAGTGCCAGAAAAAGTGGTGGTGACCAGAAGTGCTGCTGCAGGCAGGTAAGAACGGGTGTGAGTGAGGAAATTGGGAGTGGGGCTGGGCAGGTGTCAGGGGACACACATGGACAGGAGCCTGGCAGTGGTCAGAACCTTCTGTACTACAAACCCAGCTGCATTCTCTGTATGCCAGAGGAAGTGAGTTTGAGTGAAATACTGGGAGAGGGTACAGAGAGGGGAGCAGAGAATGAGCCCAGCACGGTGATGCTGAGCAGTTTCTCCCTGCCTGATGCAGGTTCTTGCTGCCAGGAGCTCATGGGTGCTGCTGGGCAGGCTGGGAACTCGGTGCTCTGCAGGGATAAAAGAACCACCTCACCCTAAAGGATGGAAGTTTGTGGTGAGAGAGAGCAAGAGGGACAGCCTTGTCCCTTGGCTCACCCAGAACGTGGTGCCCCAAAGTTTCCTTTGGCAGTGTGTCCAAGAGGTCACAGTGTCCCTGGGGACTTGTCCCCTGTGCACAGAGGAGGGGGACGGTCCCAGGCTGGGAGGGGATGGGCTCAGCAGGGTGTGATTTAATGACTCAGTGGCACTCAGTGCTCTGGCCTGGGTGACAAGGGGGTGATCAGTCCAAGGTTGGACTTGATGGTCTCAGAGGTCTTTTCCAATCTCAGTGATTCTGTGAAATGAAATCCTGGTTGAATTGTTGCCCCTGAAATTTGGTTTCTTTGCCCCTCTTGCCTTCCCTTGCTGACCAGCTGGATGGAGCAGCATAAGGAGCCTGCTGGGTTTTTAACAAAACAGTTCATTAGGATGCTCTGCAGTGCTCAAATTTAGTCATTTTGGGTATTTTGCTATCCAGTGAGGGAAGGGGAGGATCCTTGTGAAGAAAGGAGATGGCAGAGAAGGTGTCACAGCCAGAGTAGGGTGAGAAGAGAGTTACATAAAATTCTCTGACCTGGAGGCTGTGGCGCCACCGATATCCTGGAGAG
>WEZZ01006946.1:1171-16062 GCA_013400585.1 Chloropsis cyanopogon
AGGAGAGCTGAAGGACAGGAAAATAGGAAGAAAGGTATATCTCATCCCACATATTCAAATCTATAAAGAGTGCATCAGAGTTCATGGCCAATGCCGAGACTTCCTGTGCATACACAATAGCCTTAATGGCTTTTTTCAGAGGAGAAATTTAAAAGTACAATCCTCTTCTCCCCTCAAAAGTTTTAGCCACTTACTCAACCAGTGTTTTCCAGACCTAAATGGGTCATCTAAAGAAAATGCAGGGACTAAAAAAGAAATAAATAGCATAGAAAGAGTCACAAGAAGAGCCCAAAACCCACAACTCCACAAGCCAAACTAAAAAAAAAAAAATAAAAAAAACCAAAACAAAACAAAACCCAGAATGATTTGAGATAGGGTATTTTAAATAAAATTGTACAAAGAAAACTTGAACAGCCTGGATTACATAATACCCTATTAAACACTGATGTGTCAGAGTTTACTGTGTACTTGATTTTTTTGGTGTAAATCACAAATTAAGGCACCCTCACCATTCAGCTTAAATTCTCAAGGTGGCAACATTGAAAAAAATCAAGCATATGGAGAAGCTAAATATGAAATTTCCCTACCGATGACCTACCCTATCCTTAAAACAAGCTCATGTTAAGCCATTCACAAAAATAAACACTGAAGTCACAGCTTTAAAATAGAACAAAACATCCACTGGATCTTGTTTGTTACCTAACCACGCAGGAGAACTCTTGCCAGTTTACATCCCAGGCAATTTTTCACCAAGAGACAGTGAATAAAATGTAGAAGTTTGAATAAAAAATTGAATTACAGAATTTGAATTAAATTTAGAAAAAAAGAATTTTTGTCTCTCTGTCCCCTTATAATTGGCCTATTTATCCTTAGAAATGCACACACAACAACTGCACAACTCCCTAAGAATATAATCTACTAAAAGCCTTCAAACCTGACCAAGTGGGATAAAAGTTTTTTGCTCATCCAAGGTCCTCTGTCTGCAGCTGTTCCACATGGCAAAGTCCCATTTCAGTAAATTGGAGCTCTGCTCCCAGAACAGATGCAAAATCACTCTCACAGTGAGAATGTACAATGCAGCCTGATTCAAAGAACAAAGCACCACTTTAAGTCTTCATAATTCTGTATTCAAATTATTCTTTTTGATCGCAGTGGGAATGCCATAACCCTAGTAAAAAATTGCTTTTTTACCAGTTAGAGGACAATTACAGTATATCTGTATTGTATTTTTCTATATGTGTACATTCTGGCTGTTATTTCTGAGCACTGTTATAAGCTACAGACAGAAAAACACCTGCATCCCACCCATTACAGCACTGACCCTGACAAAGACATACTCAGTGTATCAAGAATAGAGATACAGCATTTAAGGGTCAAATTAAAAGGTTTCTCTCCATTAATGACAAACCTATCAGTATAAAAGAGATTCTGAACAAGTTGCTGCTTGCAGTGTCCAAGATCCTTACAAAACTAAACAAAGTACTACAACTAATCACCCTTTGAATTTTAAAATGTTTCTTCTTTTTCTATATGAAAATCTTTGCCTTATCTGGGTCTTTTGGTGTTGCACCATTCAAAGTACCCACCATAAAAAAAATGTTCAGTTCCCAGAGAAGGTGCCAATGCCTGGAACTTGTACAGGCAACAAACCCCTCAAACACACAGGAGCCAAGGGACCCCCAGAGACACTGCTGCTTCCCTATGGAAGGATAACACAAGGAAGGTGATGAAAAAATTTCACTCTGCTGGGAAGAATGAAAAGTCAACATTCTGGCTGGTTGAGTTAACAGGGGAAAGCTTGGGTGAAAAACTTCTAACCATTATCCAGGCTGGACTATCAGAATCACAGGAAATAAATGAGAATTTGGCAATTGGAAAGATCCTGAAAGTCAAACAAATATACCAAGAGAAAAAAAAAAAAAAAAAAAAAAAAAAACTATTACTGCAAAGAAAATGAGTATTTTGTATAGCCTAGATTTNTCTTAAGAGACACCTCCTGCAAATTTTTTAAAATGTAATCCATAGTTTACAAAACCAGCCTGTTTAAAGAGGTTAGCTACTAAATTTATCAGCCAATTTAAAAATTCTCATATACATCCATTTTTCTCTGCTATTTTATAGCATTTCTGTTCAGTTTGAATATTCTGAGAAACACTTAAATAATTGAGTGATATAATTCCCTTAACAGCTCATGACATTTCTAAGAAAAGCCAAAAAACCTCATCTGCTTTGAGGAAAAATAAATCTATGTAGTATTATGATGGAAGTAGAAAAAGACATCAATGTTCCACAATAAATGAATCATAATATTTAATTTAAGCATGCCATACAAAAACATAAGGAAGAGAAATGAATGATCACTGAACCATACACAACCGAATGGGAAAAATCACCAGCATTGTATAAAAAAGTGAAAACCTCAGAAATATTCTTCTGATGATAAGCAGAATTTCATCAATTTTTAAAGACATAAATTTCCATTTTTAAGCCAGGCACATGCAACTTTGTGACTTGTTTTTCTACTTTTAGTGGGACTTAGCAGCTCAAGTCCCAAATCCTTCAGGACATCTTCTGTCCTCGACACTTTATTTTTATGCTAGAGTCCTCCAAACATTAGATGTTCAGACTAGAACTTGGGCACATGAGTGTCTCAGATACACCTTTTGTATGCCATACACAGTATCAAAGGAGTAAATTAGATCACAAGTAGTCCAAAATGAAAACCTGTTCTTCTGTTTAAAAGATTGCTCAAATAATTGGGGGTCTGGTGGGTATCCGTGTTAAAATCCTCATCTTTAGGAAGATATTGCAGTATTCCTCCTGCATATCACTCCTTTTTACTGGCCTCTATGGCTAAACAATAATAATAATAATAATAGTGTGATCTGTCTTTCTTTTCTGATATTCTTTTCAATACATTCAAGATGCCCTTGCATAACAGCAGAAGTTCAGGAGTATAAAAGTGTACAACAGCTATAGAGCAGGTTCAGATGGCTATCATGGTCCATTTTATTTTTTAGTAATTAAACTTAAGAAACTCTAATTCTTAAAACTACTAGCCCTTCCTCTCTCTCAGTTAGCAGTACATGCAGCTATTGTCAAATACTCTAGCTGGAGTACCCAAAATAAAGGAATGTTTCTGGTATGTAGGGGAATATAGGACTTTTATATGTAAAAAACCCAACAAAGTGAAAGAGTAATCCCTACATGATTAGAAAATAGAATATTGAAGATTTTTCTTATCTATGGAAAGACCAAAATGTTTCTTTTTGTATTTACATATTTCTGAGTATCACAGACTAGTAAAAAACCCACCAGCTGTGAGGGATGCAGTCGAATTGGAGAAAAAAATTTCTATTGCTTTCCAACATTCTACACCTGAATGTTTATTTTTTTTTCCTAGTGCTCCCCCCCTCAGACAGCGGACCTTTCTGGGCCTTGCTGGCACGCGACTTACCGGCAGTGTTTGTGGGATCCCGTTAAGGTTTCGATCACAAAGCATTCCCCTTCGTTCAGACAATATGCAAGGTCCTTGTCTTTGCATGGCTTAAAGTGCTCAGAGCGCTCCGTGGAGTACGTTGTAGTGTCTGAGGAGAAAACAAGGAAAGGACAGAAATGCTGTAAGGATAAATACTGGATAGGCCTACAGCGTATGTGAAATAAATTTGATCATACTGGGCTCAGTAATATCAAACACAAACTAAAAGAAATGGAAAGCACAGGGCATGCAAACCTCCGTTTGACTACAGCATTTTTTGCAATCAGGTTTCTTAGAAGATTCACAAGAATTACCTGCAGAAAAACAAACCAGACTGCAGCAAAGCTGTAGTATAATCTCAACCACTTGCAATTTCCAAGGTTTCCCTGCTAGAATGTAAAGACACCTACTTTGTGTCCTTTAAGCAGAACAATATTTTCACATTACTCCACCAAAACATGGTTTGAAACAAGATACAATTTTTTTTTCACAAAAACCAAGCAAAAGTAGTTAATACAATGTAAATTTAAACAAACAAACAAAAAAACCCCCACTACAATGAAAGAGAAAAAAAGAAGCCAAACACCCAAGACCAACGCTAATTTGATTCACCAGTCACAAAAAGCAGCCGAACACAAATACAAGCAATGTACCAGCGATTGTGGCATTGCACACAGATCATCTGTAGGTGTATACATAAGTTCACCCCCAAAACACAGTTAAGGGCTTGATTACAGGTAGAATTGTTGGCTGCACCTTTGGAATATTTAGTTAGATAATTAGATTTGGAATAGATTGACAGTATGTCAGGGTGAACTATCATTCCTGTCTTCTAATAAATCTCTTTAACCTTTCCAATCCAGTTGGATTAATCAACAATAAAGTGAAATTTTCAGAGGAAGATGCCTGACTGACACATATTTTAATTTTCTTCACTATGACAAGGTTTTGCCTAACGAAGTGTGATTTTCAAAGTAGATTATGATTTCCACTGAGCTATGGTTTAATCTTCATATTCAATCTTAAGTCAAAAAGTTTAAATTGCTAATCACTTTGCAGGACCTGATATACACTGAAATAGTAAGAGAACATTTAATTGTATGCCATACAGCCTACCACAAAATATTACATTAACTGCTGTCAAATAAACGAAGCAGTGCTAAACAGACACAGAACTTTGCAAATTCCAAGTTATACAAACACTTTAACTTGGTCTTGCTCATAACTCAATACAAGATAAATATCCACCAAACTAACACCAAATATAACACCGACTAACTAAAATAGTTAATAACTAACTAGTTAATGGCTAGTTATTAGGCTTTAGTTATTGATAGTTACTTATATTAGGGTATAACTAACTAATTAGCTAGTTAATAGTTAATAACTAACACCAACACTAAAATACTGAACCACAAGACACCTGTAACTACAGTTCTGCAAAAAATGTAGATCATCCCAAAAAATTGTGAAAGTAACTTTTTTTTTTGTTCTCAGTATATTTTTAATAAAAAACCTCTACAAACTCTCCTTATATGCAGACTAAACGACAGAAGATTAATAAAATATTTTTACATTTGAAAATAATAGGAAAATCCACACCCTATACTTTGTATGCAACACTTCTTTGTTTCTCTTCTCCAGAGAGAAAATGTTGTAGTTTAGTGTTTTCAGTGGAGAGAAAAAATATCCTGGGAATAAACTCTAACAGTCTTTCCTCAAATGTTTTTACACTGACACAACAAAAGGCCATGCCATTGTCCCAAGTAACAGCACTTACAAAAAAAAAGCAGGCTAAATAGAAACTACGCTTTTAATGTTTACAAGCAAACCCTGAACTGAAATGTATCAAATTGACTTTTGGAGACAATAGAAGATATTTATAGATGCAAACAGCGATTAGCCTCTCACTGTTGGCATTTCAAGAATGATCAGTTTCAATGTAAAACAAAAAAAATCCTCATATAGAGAAGAGGTAGCCCAGTTACCTGTTAAGGGCAGTATTACCAAGAAGCACTAAAATGAATATTGAGAACATGATTAAGCAAAAAAACCCTATAAACCAGACTAACCAGAAATATTTTAACCCCTTTAAAATATGGAAAATTAAAGGTAACGTTACTTGAAAGCACTCCTAAAAATTACAAAAATTAAGTAAAACTGTTAGATGAGTAGAAACTCAGCCGGATCCAGTTTAGGGCAAGATTTAATTCGTACAGCTACCCCCCGAAATTCAGGGGGGCGAAAGACCTGTCCTGGGCCCAACCTGACACCACCTCGAACTTGCACTGCCCAGGCAGTACCAAGTGCCTCCCACAAACTGACACCCAGAACCCAGGTGGCTAACTTTTGTTTCACAAGGAAAAGGGGCCCCATTCGCCTCTGGGGGCCCATGGCCCAAGCTGGCCAGCTGCCTCCAAAAATTTCGGATGGTGGAAGATAGCTCCCAGGCCCAACCTGCCACCCCTTNATGACACAACCTCGAACTCACACTGCCCTGAAAGTGCCAAGTGCCTCCCACAAACTGACACCAGGAACTGGGGTGGCTGAGTTCTATTTCACAGGGAAAAGGGCCACCACTCCTGTCCCTGGCCCCAGCCAGCTTGCTTCCTTCCAATATTCCGGATGGCGGAAGATAGCTCCCAGGCCCAACCTGCCACCATTTCAAACTCAGGCTACCCTGGCACTGCAAGGCACTGACCACAAACAGACACCAGGAACCGGGGTGGCTGAGTTCTATTTCACAGGGAAAAGGGCCCCCATTTGTCTCCCGGGACGCTGGCAGACACCGGCCGGCCGCGTCCAGAAATTCCGGATGGTGGAAGATAGCTCCCAGGCCCAACATGCCACCACCTCCAACTTGTGTTGCCATGAGATCGGCAGAGGGCCGCCTCGGGATAGCGCGCGGAACCCGGGGGTCGCNGGCCCCCATTCGCCTCTGGGGGCCCATGGCCCAAGCTGGCCAGCTGCCTCCAAAAATTTCGGATGGTGGAAGATAGCTCCCAGGCCCAACCTGCCACCCCTTCAAACTCAGGCTACCCTGGCACTGCAAGGCACTGCCCACAAACAGACACCAGGAACCGGGGTGGCTGAGTTCTATTTCACAGGGAAAAGGGCCCCCGTTTGTCTCCCGGGACCCTGGCCCAAGCCGGCCGGCTGCCTCCCGAAATTCCGGACGGCAGAAGATAGCTCCTAGGCCCAAGCTGCCACCACCTCCAACTCGGGCTGCCCTGGCAGTACCAAGTGCCTCCCACAAATTGACACCAAGAACCCGGGCATCGGCAATCTGTTCCACAGGTAAAAAGGGCCACCGCTCCTGTCCAGGGGCACTCTGCCCCAGCCGGCTTACCGGCTCCCAAAGTACTGGACGGCTGAAAAGAGCCCTCGGGCGCTACCTGCCACCACCTCCAAATCAAGCTGCCCTGACACTGTCAAGCGAATCTCAAAAACTGACACCAGGAATCAGGGTGGCTGAGTTCTATTTCACAGGGAAAAGGGCCACCGCTCCTGTCCCGGGGCCCCTGGCCCCAGCCAGCTTCCTGCCTCCCAAAATTCCGGACAGCAGAAGATAGCTCCTGGGCCCAGCATGCCACCACTTCAAACGCAGGCTACCCTGGAACTGCAAGGCATCTCCCACAAACTGACAAAAGGAACCGGGGTGGCTGAATTCTATTTCACAGGGACAAGGGCCCCCGTTTGTCTCCCGGGAACCCGGCCCAAGCCGGCCGGCCGCCTCCAGAAATTCCGGACAGCAGAAGATAGCTCCCAGGCCCAACATGCCACCACCTGCAACTCATCCTGCCCAGACAGTACCAAGTGCGTCCCACAAATAAACACCAAGAACCCGGGCGGCTGAGTTCTCTTTCACACGGAAGAGGGCCACGGCTCCTGTCCCAGGGCCCCTGGCCCACGCTGGCTTGCTGCCTCCCAAAATTCCAGATGGCGGAAGATAGTTCCTGGGCCCAACCTGCCACCACTTCTAACTCAGGCTACCCTTGCCCTGCAAGGCATCTACCACAAACTGACAACAGGAACCGGGGTGGCTGAGTTCTGTTTCACAGGGAAAAGGGCCCCAGTTCGTCTCCCGGGGCATACGGACCAAGCCTGCCGGCCGCCTCCCAAAATTCCAGACGGCGGATGATAGCTCCTGGGCCCAACTTGCTACCACCTCGAA
Organism: Chloropsis cyanopogon; assembly: GCA_013400585.1. Lineage (NCBI taxonomy): Eukaryota > Metazoa > Chordata > Aves > Passeriformes > Irenidae > Chloropsis > Chloropsis cyanopogon. The sequence goes on from WEZZ01006946.1 coordinate 8,824, forward strand.
CTCAGGCTGCCCTGGCAGTGCCAAGCCCCTCCCACAAACTGACAAGAGGAATCTGGGCAGATGAGTTCTGTTTTACAGGGAAAAGGGCCCCCGTTCCTCTCCCGGGGCTCCTGTTCCTGGCGGGCCGGCTGCCTCCTGAAATTCCAGACGGTGCAGGATATCTCCCGGGGCCAAGCTGACACCATCTCCAACTTGGGCTGCTCTGGCAATGCCACGTGCCTCCCACAAACTTACACCAAGAACCCGGGTAGCTGAGTTCTGTTTCACAGGGAAACGGGGCCCCCATTCGTCTCCCAGGACCCCTCGCCCAGGCTGGCCGCCTCCCGCAATTCCGGATGGCGGAAGGTAGCACCCTGGGCCAATGTGGCACCACCTCCAACATGGGCTTCCCTTGTAGTGCCAAGTGCCTCCCACAAACTGACACTAGGAACTCGGGCGGCTGAGCTCTGTTTCACAGGGAAAAGGGCTCCCGTTCGTCTCCTGGCGCCCCGGCCCCTGTCGGCTGGCTGCCTCCCAAAGTTCCGAAAGCCGCAGGCTTTCTCCTGCTGCCAACCTGCCACCACCTCCAACTCATGCTGCCCTGGCAGTGCCAAGCGCATAGCACAAACTGACACCAGGAACCGGGGATTGTGATTTCTGTTTCACAGGGAAAAGGGCCACCGGTCCTCTCCCAGGGCCCCTGTAGAGAGAATACTTGTATTTGTCAACCTGCTGTGAAGAAGCAATTTCTGCATACCCCTTTGAGAAGGCAGCTGCCAGACAGAGACCAAAGCAATTTGACGTGCTCCCAAAGGACACGGCACCATGACACAGCTAGGCTGAGGCAGTAACGCAGTGAATTCTCAGAGCTCGGGTTTTGAAGTGCACTAGACTCCTCTTCTACCATCATTAAATGAAGAACACCTTGTCAAGGTCAGCATTTTAAAGTTTGAGATTAAATATATTCTTCTGAAGTTTTGTTCTGCTTTATTTTAATTATTCCTCTGTTTAATCAACCCTTGTGTTTTATTTATAAATGAGTGTTAATTGCAATACTTCACTTTCTCCACTTGGACACAACCTCGAGCTTTTCTTTTGTGTTTTGTCCCTCACCTTTCAATTTAAGTACAACAGTTGTAAGTAACAATGATGCTGACAGCTCCTTATGGCAGCCTTGGATTGCACTCCTAATGTTGAAAAGTACTCAAGAATTGGTAACTTTTTTTTTTTTAAATAAGTTATCTCATTAAAAGTCACTTTTCAATTAGAGTTTTTTCTGGCTTGGAATAGTTGCGCAAATCTAAGCAGGTTAATGCACATGGCCACTTCATACAGCTGACCTAAGCACAGATCTCTAGCTGCAGGGATCAAGTGTCTGAGCTCAAAGGTCCTTCACCAACATTCCAAAGCTGTGTCCCTAACTGATGTCCTAGATATCCCTGGAGCTGCTGGGCACTTTCTGCTGGAGAGAACTTGCCTATCCCATACATGTGTTTTATAAAAGTTACAATCTTGCTGCGATTTTATGTTGCATTCACAAACTCTGCTGCAGCTTTGTTAAATATTGACAAAAACAAAACCTAAAAACTGGTTCTAAATATAACAGCAGAAAGTACAAATCAACAGAAAACACTGTAGAGACTACACAGTTGTCCTGATTCTTTATCTAATACATAATAGATCCTATTGTGTCTTGTTTTATTTTACTCCTAACCAAATATCAAATTGACTTTTCCATGGTGGAATTGTCCTACATACCTTCAGAAGCCTGATAAATAAACATCATTGTATTGTGATGCTTGACTTTTTAATGATTTTTTAAAAAGAATAAAACCCAGACATTCGAAAAATTGAATAATACAGTTCCTTGATTTATTTTTGGTCTTTGAATGTGGTAACAGTCCCAAATGTTTCTAATTAACAAAGAGGAATTTCAGTTAAGTGTTCAGATGTCCCTGAATTCAGTGTGTATTCTTTAAGGTATTTTTTCATTTTTTTAATTGCCGTGTGTCCAGGTGTTTCATGCAAAAACAGCAGGGGATATTGATTTCTGATGGAATCTTTCGAACAGAGTTGGAATAAAAACATTCTAGGCACTCTTGTTCTTACTTTTCTTGCCTTACTATACCAGCAAAGGTTTACGCATGATTCCCATACTCCAAAAATAGATATATCTTTACCAACCCTATCAAACAAGCCAGAATTTCATTCACATTTCAAAGGAAGTCTTCAAAATCTCTTATTTATAAACATAGAGCTGGTTTCTAAAAACATTCAACAGTCTTTGGGACTGTTAAAAAAAGTCAGTAGGAAGTTTACAGATATTATTTTATTTTGGTCTAAAACAGTCTAAAAAAAACATTAGTGAAGTTGTATTCTTGTTTCATTAATATATGTCATTGTATCTATACCAGTACAGGATGGCTCACTATAGCTGATTTTTTGAGTGATCTTCAAGGCATGATATGGTTACTAGAAATGCTATTTGCTCCTTCAAGGCTACCACTTTCAGTGTTGCCAACACTATGCCCTGATACTGATAAACTTGTAATGCCAGAGGAAAATGCAGGAAAAGAAGGAATGCAAGATTTAAAATATCCCAGGAAACAGCAGCATTCAGGGCAGCTGCTTCTGCACAGATTGCAGCAGCAGCCATTCCCATCCATCACATCTGTCCTGCAACATGCCAGCTTCAGAAACAGATTTTACTGGTTACATCTCAAACAAAGCAAGTTTCCTATGCTTGATACCCACACTCCATGGCCCTCTCACTGTAAACATTTTTTCCAGGCAGAGAACATTAGCTGCTGTGGGGAGAAAAGCGACCCAGGAGAGCAAGAGATAGAAAGGCCTTGTATAAGTTATGTGAACTAGCAGACAGACACCCAAACTCTGCAGCTACAGAACCATTAACAGCCAAGGCAAACGCTTGGTGCATTTCCACCAAGGAATATTAACACATGGCTCACTTTAACGCCAGAGCTCACACACTAAAAGACTTTTTAAAATGCTGCATATTTTGACTACCACTGGGTATTACCAGCTTTACAGATTCAGTATCAACATGCAAACTGGCTTTTCCTTTATCTTTTTATCCATTTATAACTGATCATTTCCCAGAGAACCATTACTTACTGAGGAACCAAAAAGGCAAGACGCTTATTTTAAATCCCTGATCCCATTTCTAAATGCACTGCAAAAAATAAGCCAGATACAGGCAACTGAATTTCCTCTGAAAATACAACTCTAATTATCAAAAAAATACCTTCTCTTAAGAAACCCCAACATTTTTTACAATATATTCCTGTATCACTACTGCATTCTACAAAGAAGGCAGCACAAAAAGTCAGTTAATAGCATATAGGGAGTTAAATTTTGTGTTCAGTGAAGTCAATGGCAAAATATTTACAATGATACAGTATAAGCAGGGTTCCCTAGAGTTCCTATAGGGTCACCTAGTGCTTCTCTCCTGATATCTCAGAATTATGTGTGGTATTCCTAACTAGAAAGTCTTGCACAAAAAATGAAACTTACACACAGAGTAGTTTAGGCGTGATTTTGTTTATTCACTTACTGAACCTTAAAAAACATAGAACCTAAACTTTTTATTCCTTTTACAAGTATCATGGTTTAGGAAGGGTATTTTCCCAGTTACTGCTTCCCCTATTCCCCCTCCAGTGGGAAACACAAAAGGCAAAAATCACAGGCCGAGATAAAGAGCGATTTACTGGAAACAGCAAGGAGAAAAGAAGGGGAACAGTAACAGCAACAACACTGATAACAAAATGTACAGTGAGAGGGCGAATTACACGTGAAATGTTCACAAAATGTACAGTGAGAGGGCGAATTACACGTGAAATGTTCACCAAGCCTAGGACAATGACAAACAAGGAGGTCAGGTCGCCTGCCCACCAGGATTCCCCCCACTGCAAAGGAACACCTTCCCTCTCCAAAGGGAGACTGCCCCTCCCTTCCCCTGCCACACAGGAGGTGGGCAGGGGAGGAAGACACCAAAGCCTAGCAAAATAATCAATAAGGGAAAGGAAGGGAAAACCTAAATATTTAGTGTTTGTTTTGGTTTAGCCTTAGCTGATGGTAGCTCTTTCTTAAATTGTTGATATTTGCAAAGAAAACATTCTAGACATAGCCATTTTTAATGCAAAGCAGAGATCTTGCTTTGTCAGTGCTACCTGAACACTAGCTGGTCTTAGCCATGGAATAATTAAATTTAAAAATTCTAGTAAGACATGATGAGAATTAAAAAACAAAAAAGGAAGAAAGAAAACGTCAGGTTTTTAAAATAATAACAGGCTTCTTGTTCTGAACTTACTTGAACTCTATTGCATATATTTATATATTATTAAAACCAAAAGCTTAATTAAAAATAGGAGAAGCATTTTTTTTACATTTAGAGAGGCAGTTTTGTATAAACAAGCAATAGAGTTATTATTCAAGAAGCTACCCCTTAGCCATTTTTGTGCCAGAGAAAAATTTATTTAATCCAATAACACTTTTGAAGCTTTGATTGCATCACGATACAAAACAAAGTTGTGCTAGAGATATGGGACTCATTGGAGATTTTCTATTATCCTTCAGGTTCAGATGAACAAATCAGTATAATTTAGCAACAAACTGAAAACACAGCCAATGCATCAAAACAATGTCATTTGCAGGTGTTGGCTTCCCAGTTAGACTCAACGGGGAGCTGGAATTGTTATCAAAGACAGCCCCAGAGTCTTTCCTTGGCATTTCATTCTGAGGATTACATAAGGAAGCTCATGTGATATTAACTCAACCAGAATATTCCTTTAAAACATTTCTCTGTCGGTACAAACCAGCACATCCTCACACAGATTGCTTTTCTGCCATCTCACCAGAGCACAGCATCACATGCACAACTGCAGAGACAACACTTCCAGAAGGAGAAATTACAGACAGTCATCTCTCCAAAAATCACACGTGCTCCCTTGTCAGCAACTCCTAAATTAATTCTTTAAGTGTGACCTTGTTGTTCATATTTTCTAAATGTTTTTGCAGTTTGAAATCACTATACACAAGTACTAATACATATCTTGAAAAACATATGGAAGCATTTTCAAGTTACTAGTGTGTTATTGGCAAATATGTGTTATTTACTTGATGCAAAAAACCCTGAAATATAAAAGAATCCCTTTACTTTCATGACTTAAAAAAAAAAACCCTAACTAATCAAGCATTAGTTCTAAAAGGAATGTACAAAAACATGCCCACCTAATGCTTTATCACAACAAACTCAAAAGCAGAAAAGGAAATAATGCCAGTATCACTTTGAAATGTAATATCCGATCACATCTGTCAGAACTTAAATACTGAACCCCAAACACCACTGAAATTCATCTCTGCATGGGCAATTTGCACATCAGAGCCCGCATTCTCTTGTGCTGCTCAAACTGAAACCAGGGAGAGCTGAACAAAGTGGAGATGACTCAGGAGAGAGCCCTGTGAGGCACAAAGGGCCAGAAGTTTGGTGTGTAGGAGCCAAAGAAACAGGAGTGACTAAGACTCTAAAAGGTTTTAGTGTTCAAAGTGAAGAATTACTCTGAAATTGATTTATGACAGTTCTGATGGGCTCTCTAGGTGCAGAATGCTTTTATCAACCAAATGTATTCAGTTATCCTTCAGTAGGACTTATCAGTTGATCTAAAAGAAGCTAATAGAGGAAATCAGTGGAAAAGCAGCATATCAGAGATTGTGCCAGAAGTGGATCCATTGCTCACACCAGGGTTTCTCTGTTCTTTGACCCCTGCAGTCCCACCCATCCCAGCATATTGACATCTCTGGTGACACCAAAAGCCCTTGAGACTGGACGGCACCACTGCACCAAAATGGGGCACCCTCTGGAGGATGTGAAAATAGCTCTAGGAAATAATCTCCAATAGATGGAGAAACTGGAATACTGTTAGATTTAGAGCATAAAAGCAAAACAATAAATCAATTTAAGAAATAAAATATAGACTTCAAGAGGTGCAAGCAAAACTTAGGACAGACACCCCAAACCAGAAACCTCTGTGTAGGTTAAAAGATGCTAGAAGAAAACAGATCTGTGCACACATCTGTGATATCTGCAAAAATCAGCACTCTGAAAAAAAAAAAAAAAAAAAAAATAACCAAACGAAAACCACCTCACATGAAATCTAGTGAATCAAATCAAGAAGAAGAAAGTACAAAAAACTAAATGACCTAAATAATTCAGTACTGCTACAACACGAGTATCAAAGTGGTGTTACAATTATTGTTACATGTAGTAAAAAACCCAATTAACAGTCCTCCAAATCTTTTTATTCCTTAGATCACAGCTGTCTTCTTTCTCCTTGTGCTTGTGAAACATTGTGTGGGGGTGGGGGTTTAGATGCAAGGACCAGAGGAGAGTAAGGGAAGGACAGAAACCTTAGATCTGGAAGGTAAATATTTCTGTTTAGAATATACAGGGACTTTAGCTTGCCCAGCTCTTGTTAAAGAAAGAAATGCTAGAATTGATAGAGAAAGTCTCATTGCTACTGGTAACTGGCAAGTGTCCTTGCTGAGCAGCAGCACTTTTTCAACTACAGATCTGTAACAATCTGTATTTGCACATCTTTCCACACTATGGTATAGGAAAGTTCTTCTGGAAACAGAGTATTGTGTGGTTTTGTACATTTTCATGGTAAGCAGTAGCAAAGGGAAAAGAGAGGCCTAGGCTGCAGGGGGCAGGGGCACTGGCCTGATCTATGTCCTAAGGTTTATCATTTTTCTGGATCATTTATAATTTCCTTGAAGTTGTACAGGAACTACCCAGCACTGTGTTTTCAACATTTAATAAATCACTTATAGTCCCCGAGGTACTGTAGGCTTAGAGAGTGATACTTAATGGAAAAAAAGAATTCCTCTAGTTATATGGGGAAATACTTAACATTTTAATGTAAAAAGACTAATTATCAAGAAGATATGAGTAGGTTGTTTGACTGGCAGTGATGCTCTTTCTCCAAGGAATTGAAATAGGTCAAACAATACATTGACTAGAAACAAGGGAAATAAGAAAAGCTATTTTAACTCTAAGCTTCTGCATATTTCTAAGGCATGCAATCTAAAATTTATTCATTACTTCATTTATAATTCTGACATCCTTGTTGTGCGGACATGCAAAGTCAGGCTATGAAACATTAACGTTATTCTCCACATTTCCTTTCACAAGGAAACCCATATATTCTAAATTATGCTTTATTTTTTAAATCTCATTTCCTC
>WEZZ01006949.1:5974-25785 GCA_013400585.1 Chloropsis cyanopogon
TTTTTTTTTGTCCATTAGAGGAAATAAAAAAGACAAGCGAAACAGTAGGGTAAACTGTAATGGTATGTCTTAAATTTCCTACTCAAAGAAGAGGATACATTTTAAAGGCAGTGTAGTCCAGCCATTGGAGCAGAGGGGCCATGATTCCTGGGCTCCATTCCCACCACAGTCACAGATTCATTTCATGACTAATTGAGTGGACTGTTGCATGAACATTGTATTCAGTTCTTAACTTAAGGCTGAACGAGAACATCAAGTTCCTTTCCTCAGTTCCTGCACTCAGTCAGCTGTCCTACTTCTCTAGAAGGTATAGGGGAAACACAGTAGGTTTATTTTTGGCAGGTCAAACAAGTAATTTTAAGTAATTTTGTTTGTAGATCCTAGAGAGATTAGGAGGAAATACTCTTATTTTAAATAATTTCTAAGAGAAAATGCTCCTTATGGTACTTGAGACCATCCCATTCCACTTAACTGAGTCTGGATGCAAATTTTCAGTATCTGAGCTCCATTGCTGACCTGAGTGACAGGACTTCAGATGTCTAGTGATTTCTTTCCCTTTCAATTTTTTAACCATGGTGGCGAGGGTTATGTGAAATAGGAGACAATACCTTATATTGAGATGGATAAGAAAAGCTCTAGAGACAAACCCACCCACAGCTACAAGCTGATTATACTCCCCTCTAAGTTACATTCAAGTAATCTCTTCTATTCTGCTAGAGTAAGCACCTGAACTAGGTCTCCCACATGAGAAAGGGGTGTCCTGATGACTAGCTGTTGGAAAAGGGGCAGGGAAAGAATATACACCTCTTTTGAGAAAGAGGAAGAAGAAAAAGTAAAAAACACATTGAAATATTTCCATATGGCCTGGTGAGAAAGAGGGAGAGAAGAAAAGAAAAAAAGAAAAGCACACTGCTTCCTTTCTACTTTTGGCTGTAGAAGGTGGTGGTGTGCAAGAACAGCTTTCTAACCCAGGTTTCCCATGTCAAGAAGTTTGTTTATGTCAGGTTGATTTTCTGTTGACATTTTATGCTGCTCCCTGAAAAGAAAACTATTTCTATGAGCACACCCAGGCATTCACAACCCTTGCAATGGTTTGAATCACGTAAGCCACATCTTAGTGGTGCCTCATCCTTCAACACCTCTCCCTTGCCATTCACACAGCCTCGGCTGAAAACGTAAGTGTATCATAGATTCGTTTGCAGTAGTCTGTAGTGTGGACACTGGAAACAGGCAGCTCAGGACCACCTGACTTGGCAGAACTCCACACAGCGCCATTGGGATGTTATTGCCACAGTGTGGAACTTTAAGCTACAGAAAAAGTACAAGTTAGCTTGAGAGCTCCAAAATACTTTGGTTCCTGGTACACACCTGACAATGCTGGAAACAATGACCTCTCTTTACTGATTCTTATTCAAAGTGAACTTAAAGCTATTACTACATATACTTGACTCAACAGTTCTGAGAAAGAGTATAAAAATGCCCAAACATTTTTTCTAGTCTTCTGAAAACTTGGAGATATTGCAGTAAAGGGTTTATGAAAAGGGCAGGGAGGATAAAAATCAGGCGCCACTTTAAGCATCCAGCACTCCATGAGTCACAGTCCCTGTCACTGCACCCTAATGAAACTTCACTGACCAACAGTTTCTACAGTTCCCACGTTCTCCAATGTCTTCATAATATCACTAAATACACTTTTACCTTGCTCCCAGTCCAAACTGTGCTGCACTATACAGCAATATATTTTACTACAGCTACATGCTATCCAGCTGAATGCAAGTCTGCAGTGGAAATACCTTTGTTTGCTGCAGTGCTGTATTATCACACATGACTAGACCAGGCAACATTGATTCTTAAGCAATGGCATTGATTACAACTCTTATTTTTAAAATGCTGGCAGGATACAGCCCTTAGATAAGCACTTTAAGACCAAATTTGAATTGCATTTCCCAGCAGCTCTCCTTTTTTTACAGAGACTGTATAATAGAATTACGAATAATGTTTCTGACTTCTACATGTACTGAGAATTTACACCAGTATGGTTTCAGTAGTAGAAGCTTTTAGTACTTTACACAACTATAATATGCTTTAGGTTATTGTTTTCAAAATGCAAAATCTTCTTTTTTCCTTTCACTAGCTAAAAAAAGATGCTTGTTTTCCAGAGAGATAAACTTATTAAATTGAATTTGACCTTTCAGAGCATAGTAGGTAGGGATTTCTGTTCTCTGGAAATATAGGAAGATTCTTCATATACTGCTCTGAGTCATGCAAGAGTCCACAAGTAAGTAAGCAAAGCACTCTTGGAAGAACACTTTACATTAAATAAATTACGCAGGGTGAGGGGGCACGGAAAAAAACAAACAAGCAAACAAACAAACAACCTCAAACCCAAAATATATCCTTACACCTACATTTTAAATTACATACTTGAGGGTATGCAATCATTACAGAGTTGTCATGCTCTCAAGCAGCCCTCCAGATTTATCAACACCGTATGATTGCTTGACCAGTTTCCGTGGAGCAGTTCCTGCCCTATTCCAAACATAACCTTAAAATACCTCTCCAAGATTTCTTTACAGATTGTGCTTTTGTTTTCTCAAGTTGGTAAAAACCTCCTGGCTATCTTACTGGTTTGCCAGCTTAATCCCAGTTTGCAAAGTGGGTTGTTTGTAACAATGCACAAGGACCATACTTTTCCACTTCTGGCTTTCTCCTGCAGGAATACAGGGAAGCACACCGATGCCATCACCTGTGCTGGTCCACCTGCAGATCCACAAAACCTGTTGCTCAAGGAGCTAACATCCTTTTCCTCACATAGTACATGGTGAAAACACCAGAGTAGCCCATCTTCCCCCTTCATACCACAAGCTCCTTGTTTCACTCAGGACTTGCAAGCACCAAAATACAAAAAACACAGGTACAGAGTGATCTTTGTGTTATATATTACAATAAAGCAAGATTCTGTTTCCGAACCTTGTTTGGACCACTATCTCTAAATTGCTGTTGTCATTTAAGCTTTTGATGGACTTGCCATTACAGATAAATTATAATTTACCCTTCTCTCTGTTTTGATCAGAGATCTTTAACCTTACCACCTACTTTGGCTTATTATTAAGACATAGGTTTCCCTTTCAAGCAGCAGATTTACAGTCAGGATCTAAAGAAATCCAGTGGAAACACTAAGTGAAGATGCATCCATTATTCAGTGATTTCACATAGTTCCCATAATTCACCACGTAAAATGCCTTTAGGAGAAACAGGTGGCATAGCAGCACTTGCCAACCTATTGTTTACTCAAAGCCTCTCTTTCCAGCCTGCATTCATGGATGTCCCTTAATTAAGTTATAACCAGTCAAAATAAATTAATAAAAGCCAGAACTGCTCTACTACCTTCTTCTGTGTCAACTGAATTAACCAGACTTACAGAAAGGGGCTCAGGAGAATTAGGAGCAAATACAATAGCCCTCATGAACCCCAAAAACCTTTTGCTTTTGATTTAGGACAGTCAACACCACAGAAGTACTTCTGCCCCCTCCCCACCCATCCACCATTGGGCAAAATCAAAATTTCCATGCAACAAGAGAAGGAAACCAGAGTGGCCGTAGCATCACCACAGTGAAATTGCCACTTCTGCACAGGTTCCTTGTTTCACTGCCAGGGGTCCTTACCCCACCGAGCAGAATGCAGCTGCTCTCAGCACTGCTACACCCCGGAGAGCAGCTGGACAGTTTTGCTTCAGTCACTCCTCTACTCCTGCCACTCTTGGCACCTACTTGGTTTTTTTTGAAAGCTTGGACTAGCTGCAAACTAGTTACTGATCACCTTTGCCTTACACACATAAAAGAAGCCTCTTAATAAATACATTACAGACACCTCTTAGTGAACTTTACCTCCCTCTAATTGGACACTGAAGAGCTATTAAAGAAACGAATAATTATAACAAGACACATCCCCGTAAAACCCTGCTTCTTTGCGCACTTTATCCATTCACAGTTATCTGTCATCTCCTCCATTTAGGAATACGAACCTCAAAACTTTGTTTTCCTCACCTGACAAGCATATGTAATTGCTAGGTGCAATACTTGACTCAAAAGATATCTTTTCCTACTCAGGAAAACATAGAAGTTTTTCTTTTCAGTCCAGCATGCCCAAGACACTCAATTCAACAAAATTTTGGCAATGCCTGATGTATGCTAATAATATAGAATTTTCCTTTTCTCTGTTCAAAGTGAAAGTGGATACGGATGCATGGATTTTTGTCATAATCCGAGATGAATTCTGCATTATAATCTCAGCTCAGTGTTGTTTTCAGCAGAAGCATTTCTGGCCCCAGAAGCCAAAGCCCTCCATCAGCAACATCATTCCTTTTCTTTTTGCCTACCCATCCACATGATTGCCTGATGACAAAACCACAGAAGCAGTGATAAAAATCAGTCGGCTCCTTCAGAGTCACAAATAATCCACCAATCACGCACTCATATTTATCCAGATCGCTACTAACAAAAAACACAAGTTCAGAAGTTTCCAGGCTCCAGACCTGGCTCTGTAGGCCAACCACAGGACCAATTGCCACTAGATGGAGAACAATCCCTGGATTTGTCTAATGTTGTTAAGCAGACAGAAACTGCAACCCACCCTGTTCCCTAGTGAGCCGAAGAGAGCAGTTCCTGCGTGCCCCCTGCTAACCAGGTACACAGGCACAGGTTGACAGCACCTCTGTCCCTCAGTGGCAGCAGCCCGTTCAATTCCATCAGCCTTGGGCTCCATATCTGATTGTGCTTTAACTAATATGGCCTCAGAGGATGCATTTTAAAAGAAGAGTGAATGATTTCTTCTATTTAGACTTCTAAACGCTGGAGCGGAAGCTCTCACTCTGTGCAGTTAGGAGTGAATCATGTGAATTTGTGTGCACAGGATGAAAACACCTTTCTGTTGATGGAGGTGGCAACACAGCAGCTCAAACGATTTTCCATTAGCACACAATCAGACTTTATATTGCTTATAGAGGAGAAACAAATCCAGAATACTGACGGAGTCTAAAAGGGACTCTTGAACACTGGTGGCGAAACAAATACAAGAGGCAAGCATATTTCTCATCTGTTGGTTTCTGTAACCTTGAGCTCATCTTGCTGCAATATAGTGGAATAAATCTGAACTGTGGAATTATGGATTTGATTTCAAGGCTAAACAAGAAAAAACATTTAATTAACTATAGTTGTTCTAAGCTGATTCACTGTACAGTTCTACTAAACTAAAGATGGAATAATGCAATGAAAAAAATTGAGTGAACAGTTACAATTAAGCCAATAGGTTCAAAGAATCAGATCACTAAATTAATACAGCTACTGATAACCAAATCAGATCACAAGAAGAATAAGCTTTCTAGCTCACGGGAAAAAGAATTAATTGCTTTGGATTAATGGTAGAGAGAGAGGGTTTAAAGGGAGAGTGAACTCCCTTTCAGCCCAAGGCCACAGCCAGCACAAGCTTCTTAGCTTCTCTGTAGTTCACAAACCATCCTAGGAAGCAGCACAGGCAGCAGCTCAGGATGCTGTTTCAGATTTCAAGAGACAGTAAAGCATAGGTGAGGAAACAAAGCCTAATGGCCAAGAATGGGTCTAACCTCAATCTAAGTAGCTCTGATTTTCACCTCTCCAGCTCTTTTTCATTTTCCTCACCAGTGAAAAGTTTATCAAGAATATCCTTGCAAAAAGTATGGCTGCCTCTAGTACTTTGATAAGGATATGTAAGTTGGAATGGAATCCAGCTTTCTATATTTCCTTGCTCTAAAAAGACAACAGGAATATAAAAATCAATCCTTTGTTTATGATTTAACAATCACACTCATAGACAAGGGCAGCAAACTGGTTGACTGCACAAGAACTGAGTGTGTGGGCTCATCCTGGGGATAGGCCAGGCTTTGGACTCCTTTTCCAATCCCACGGCCCTGGTTGGATTAACACAGTCCTCTATGGCCACAGCACAGCCTCTGGCTCGAAGGAGGGTCCTGGAGGAGCCAACTCAGCTCAGCAGTGGAGTGGCTGCACCAAAAAACTGCAGTGTAAGCTCAAGTTCCACCCATAAACAGCCCTTCATGGCCACAGGTCCAAATCACAGCTCTGTGATCATTCTTTATGCATTTTGACTAACAGACAAATAGTCATTAATGAAACTATAATCAGGCTACTGCTCTCACTCCTCATTCAGACAAAGAGGCAGTTTTATTTCTTTCAAGCCATTATCAGTTGACAAAAACCAGAAAACAATTAATTTTAAAAAAAGCTTCCCTTTGTATGTTTGCAAGAAATTTTCCTCACAGAAACATGTATTTTCTAGAATAAAATAAATAAGTATTCGAAATAAGTATGACTCTCTATGTGTACATATCAACCCCAGAATAGCACAAACCAAAATATATGCTGGTAAGAGCCATGTCTCTTCTTGAGAGCTGAGGAAGTCTCAGATGATCTGTAATCTGGGGAGAGATTAACCTTTGCCAAGGAATCACTAGGAACTGCTGATGCAAAACCAAAACCTCTTCATGGCTGTAGCACCAACAAGGCCTTAAATAAGCTGACAGGGCTATGAATGCACAATGAAAGGAGATGTACGAAATAATGAGGGTTCTTCTCTGTGTAGTACCTTCTCTGCTCCAAAGCACACTTTTGATTTGCTGATCTATTTTCTTTTAACAAGATGGTTTAGTTCATTACTTCTTACATGACTAAAAGCAGCACATAGCTTTCCTTCTACAGAAGACAGTAAATAACATTAAGGGAGTTATATGAGAGAAGGTAGAGCAATTTTACAACAGAAAGAACCTCATAATCACAGGATACAGGATAATAGTCTTAAGGCACCATCATGATAAAAGGCACAGTTTTTATGTAACACCCTTTTAAATTGATTTTTCTACATTCCAAATGCTCCCATAACCATCTTTTGACATTTCTCCTGCACAGCTGGTTACACCATCCATAAGCAATCTCTGTCTACCTGGCATTATTATTATTATTTTAAAAGCAATTTCTTTCACTTCATTTCAACTAAGACTTATGCTACACCTAATTGCCAGGTACCACCCTCCTTTCTAGCAAAAGAAAATCTGGTTTCTAACCATTTGAAATCCATCCTTAATGAAAATGACAATATGATCATAATACCAGTATATGCACATTACAGGGACATGATTAGCACAAGACCAAAAAAAAGTGGGGGCTACTTGTGTTCTCTCTGTCCCACTTGAAATGTTAGCTCACAGATGAGCACAGTCTTATGATAGTATCATTAGATATATTACGTACAGAACTACCAGCAAGAGGCAAAAAAGGTATTAGTTGCTTGCTTATGATTAATAAAGTAGTTAAAAGTGAAGGAATATTCTTGCATTATGCATTTGATAATCTCTATTTATAGGACAATGAAGCATGAGGCTTATAAAATGCCATCTGTTGGTTTCTTTTTAATGTATAGGATTTCTGACTCCAGGAGCTGCAGTTCAGCAGTGTTGATAGTGCTGCAACATGTAATACTAATGCCTTTGGTTATGAGAATTTGAGCCAGTAAACATCAAGAAGCAGGTTGGGTATACATCCTGAATAGTATAACTCCTATCTTATTATTCTAATCTACTTAAAAAGCAATTTATACTTTCATGTAATTGATTTCGATCAGTCATTTAAATAGCACAACACACACAAAATTATATATTGCAATGATCCTCAAATGTGACAGAAGTGATTTTGTTCTTTGATCTCCACAAGAGAAGGCATCCCGTGAGAGAAGCTCTGAGAGATCTATAACAACTTCAGGAAAAATAGCAACTACTTTTTTATCTAAAAAATTAAACAAAACCATTAGAACAGAGAGAGTTAGAATCAGCTATATCTGCATTAGTCAGTACCTAAAGGATGAATTTTTCTTACATATTAACCACAAAAATAAATCATTTGTAATAAAGGTCAATATTAGAGTGTATCAGCTCTACTAAGTTTGACTGTCATTGACTTCTATTCCTAATTAAGTCATCAAATGGCCCAATATCCAGATCTTGGGTCCCCTTAGAGCACAATCTTCTGGTTTTAATGCAATTAATGAAATAGTGATTGATTTTTTTTTAAGTGGGTCACTGTGTATTCATATCAGCATAAAGTTGGAGGGGTTTATATCACTGGTTTAATCAGGACTTCTGCCTCCAACAGAACCCATAAACACTCAGCTGTTCACAGGGCAAGCAAACACAGGAAGAAATACCTAAGCACTGTCAGAGACAATTTATACTTTGGCAGTTTCTTAGGGAGATCAACCTACAATTTCTGTTCCCACTTTCAATTGCTTTCACCTCTGCAGTCTCTGCTGTTGCCTCAGCCTTCACCCCTGCCTTGCCAGCGCTCCTCATTGTGTTTCCCCGTCAGTCTGTCAGATAACTGGAAGCAACAGCTGCCCAGGACAGGAACTGTCGTCTTTGTATTTCCCTACAGCACTTTGACAAAGCAGTTTGATGTCTGAACCAACAGGATTATAATGCCTTCCATCCCAGAACACAGGATTTGCTTCTCCCTCAGAGGCCAGAGAAATGGTAGAAATCCCTGCCTTGCTACCAAAAACGAGGTCACTGTGTTAAGCTTAAGACAGGTTGGTGTAAATATTTGAGGAAAATCAAAAAATTTTGACAAAAATTTTACATGTGATTTTTTCATACACCAAGAGCAACGTATACTGTTTATAGCCTGGACTTGTTCAGGCTAAGAAAGGCTATCAAGAACTGCAACAAAACAAACAAACAAAATATAGAAACAACAACAACAAAAAAAAGCTGTTTCATGAAAGGGCACCTAAACAACTTTCAATATCTGTCTTTCCAGTGATGCACCCAGAAAGCAAACTGGTGTTCTCCTTTCTTTCAGTGACACAGCATACAGTAAGCACTGGAATTTGGCCAGAAGATCAAGACTAAATGCAAATGGACTATGAGTTTTGGGCTGGCATGGAAAAGTTCCTGCTTGTGTCATATGAAGGAAAAATACAGTTTTTCTAGTCAATCCACCATCAGTGAAGTATTCTTATAGAAGTCCAAGAATCTTAAACTAATGGCAGGCAAGTTTAGCAGGAGATTATGGCAATTCAGTAAACCATATGTCATCACAAATCACAGCAACCTCGCTTAGTTCACGAAATGTAATTCAGTAACAAGACAAGGAATAATGAATAATATCAAGAACAGCTGAAATGAGAAACTAAAATGGCACAAATAATTCTAAAATGAAAATTTAAAAATATTCCCTGCAATTAACTTAAAGGGCACGACTCAAATTTTGTTCGCACTCATATTAATTAATGGTGGTTATCTGAAGTTGCAGCAAATAAATAACCAATGTACCCACATGCTAAAACTTCTTTCAAGTAGAACACAAATAGATATTGTTTTCACCACTTAGGGGAATATATAGTCATGATTCATCTTATGCTTGCTAATAATATCTCTTTTCCCCCCTCCTCTCATTTGTTAGGTTAAAGGCTGCTCGCATATCATTTACCACAGAGTATTTTAGTAGTAACTACTGGTAAGGTTGTTAGAGCAATATTACAGGTTATGCAACATTTTTTCATCCCTACATTTCACTTTGTTCTTTTGCAGTAGCCTAGAATCCCTATCTGCTTTATCTTTAAAAAGTCACAGGATCCCCCCCTAAATGGAGCCCTAGAGGATGACAATAGCCACTGGGAGCCTGGAGAGACGGGTCTCCAGAGGAATTCTGCATCACTTTAATTAGATTGTTCTAAAGGTCACCAGGGTGCACACAGATATCAATTAGCCAATACTGAATGGTTCCCATGGAACTGGAAGTTCTAATCAACTTTCAGAAGTCCTGAAATTAAACAGTTATGAAAGTTGGACTTTTTGTAATTGATCTGAAGGAAAAGCATTGTAATTGATCTGAAGCAAATAGGAGCTTGTACATTTTCAGAAAGAAAGAGGATCCACATTAGCACCATACAACTCAAGAGTAGCATGCTCCAAAGATGAAAACTAAAGTAGCAGGGAGTTTATTTACAGGGTGTACCTTGAGCCTTGTCGAGTTGAACCAGCAAGGCAAAGAGCACACACAGAGCTCCCTTTGGCTGAAAACCCTGCTCAGGCAGAAACTTGCTGCCTTGTTCTCCCCCTCACTCTCTTCAAGGGCTCCCAAAAACAGCAAAGTGGAGCCATCTGGTTAACACACTTCCTTCCCACACGTCCTTTTCCCTCAGCCCCTGCACATTACACTTTTGAACCTGCCATCCCTTAGACCTCTCATCTCGAAAAACGTGACTTTGCTGTCAATTCTGCCTTTGATCAGTTGCTCTAAAGAGAAAGGATGCAGGGATCCAACAGCCCAAGCAGTGCTGACAGCCACTATTGTTTGGCATCTTTAATCATTCCCAAAGACAGTTTCATTATGGGTGTCTACATCTGAATGACTTTTAATACACAACTCAAGTCCTTCTTTTCAGGCAAGCAGTATTAATTGCTGATCAAAAACTCTCAGGTGTATGAAAAGATAATTGAAGCACTTATTTCCAATCCTAAGAAGTGAAAAATGCATATTTTATTTTCAAATTATGAGTGATCATGGTAAAGTGGCTTAAAGAAAGCCCTAATTGATTTGAAAGTTGTAAGAGTTTTACAAAAAAAAAAACATCCTGAAAAACAGTCCTAATGTGGCCATCACTCACACTATTTTCACAAGTTTAAATCACAACTGCATTGGGAGACATTTGTTTCTGCTGGTACCTTCGGACAGCATGGCAGCCCAAGTCACCAAATGGGAGAGGGAAACAGGATCACTCAACCAGTGCCTTGAAACAGATATTTTATTTGCAATACACAGTTTAACAACCAAGATACATCGTGCTGTTAGTTACTTTAGGTATCACCTCAAATTGTTTAACAGGTTTTGAAGCACAATTTCCATAACAGTGGTTACACAGATCCTACAAAACAGAGAGAACCTTTTATATGGCCCTTGTATCTAGACACCATAAGTAGGCTTATTGCCACACCAGGCTTCACTGTGAGACAGTTCACAAAGCATATCAGAGAATTTCTAAATTAATTCCCTAATTTCATATTATGCAGCTGGGGCAAAAACACTTTCAGAAGAAAATGCAAAAAACCCTCCTAATTAAAAAAAAAGGGCAACAGAATTTCCCAATAGTAAGATAAAAGTATATTATATTCTTAAATAACCATTGCTAGTCATAAAGCATATCCAAAAATGGCTCAGGTCCTTATGCACTTAGTTCCAGCAGATTTTCATTTGCCTTTTTTAAACTCTTCAGCAAGTTTAGTTTAAACTGCTATTCAATTAACATAATTTTTAAAAAATCTTCAGGCTTCTGGCATGTGTGGCAAACACATGCTTTAAAAAAAAGGCATGACTCTACCCACGTGTGCCAGGTGCTGGACTACCTTCTAGGCAGAAAGCTAGAATGGACTTGTTCAGGGAAGCCCAGCAGCAAAGCCTTGCATTCCCCAAATCTGTGGAGTCTTAGACCAACTATAAAAGGTTTTATAGCCACAGACCCAGATATTAGAAACCCAGTGTCTTCCAAGAAATTGTCCCTTATTTTGTTTTCTTGCATAAAAATACTATGTAACTTTAAAAAATTTACCTCCAGAGAACAAAAAAAAAAGTAATATTTCAGGCTTGTAGTTTAAATGCAACATTTAGAGGCAACACTAGCACAAGGATGTTTGGAAGCAAAATTCTGAGTGTTTATCTATAAATCCTCAACTTAAGCTTGTTGGTGTGAGTACCCCCTCTGTAAAGGAATAAATGAGGCAGAGTTAATTTTTTAACGGTGACTTTGTGAGGTTCATGTCCAAAATCTCTATCCAAATAGAGCTTTTGACAGAGTTTACACCTTGAAGTCCAAGCTAGGGTTCTTTGAAATTGAATATTTGATATAATCAGATATGTTTCCATGTAGAGACACACATACCTAAGGTACAGCAATTCAGAACCAACTCCAGATGTTAAACACCTGGAATCCAGCAGTGTTTGTCTCCAGAGTTCTGATTCATCTCTAGTGGTGGCAGATATACAATCAGGACATTGCATAGCTGCCTTTCAAAACCTTATCAGAACCCCACAGTTCCATAGTCTTAAAATAAATAGTGCATCATCAGCTAAGTATTGAAATAAGCATTTCACCACTACGCATCATCAGCCTCATTTCAGTGCAGGGTAGGTCATCAACATTTTGACTCAGCCCAATTTCAGGAGCACTTAATGCATAAGTGCCACATATCCTAGATTAGTTTCACATGGAGATTCCTCATCATGAATGACAGGCAGAACCTCGCTGAAGACCCTTGGGGCTCAGACAGGATGTTCCAGAGAGATGTCAGTGCTGTCAGGAGACAGCAAAGAGTGAGGTGCAGGAGGAACTCCATGCCTTGGCCCGTTCCTAATGCAGAACACTTGGAGTTTTGTGTGACATTCCATAGGACACACACGGTGAGTTTGGAATCCTAGGTTGAGCTAGTAATTTTTTTTAAGTGATCAAGTGCAGTTCTTCTTTAATTCCTAGGTAATATTGTGTTCTAATATTTTTAGGAGGTCTGGCATTGACAGTAATGCAGGAGTGAGTGAACTTGAAGTCTTTCAGCATCTGTGCATTCTTTCCCCCCTTTCTGAAATGGAAATGATGATACCTCTAGTTCTAATCATGTTAATCCTATAAAAAAGATGCCTGGCATTAAAAATACAGATAACTATTTTTCCTCTAAATTCTTTCACTTTACTCCTATATTACTTAATTGTTACTAGGTTTACAATATAATTTTAATGGTTTTTCCAGGCTAGCTTTACCTGTTTCAAGTTAAATCATCATCATTGGCGACCATCCGTTTAACTCAAGTGAAATAATTTTCCAGTAGTGCTGCTATCTTTAAAAGTCTGTTTTTTCCATTCCCCAATCCCAGGAAGAAGTCATCACCTAACTACACACATATTGCATGATCAGATGGAAGTTTAAAGGCAAAAAAATCCACTTTGTTCCAACATATTTTTTGAGGAACATCCTTCAAAGTTCAAAAACCAAACCAAACCAACAAACAGAACAAAGAGGGCTCTGTCCAAAACAGCACCTGAAAGAATATTATCTTTATTATGAAAGCCCCCACATGAAACAAAGTTGGAACTCTCGGTGCATTTCTATTCCTGCTATTACCAGGCTAGCAGATGAATGTGGTTGTAGTGGCACTGCACGGCCAGCAGGTAGATTAGAAATCTGAGACAGGGCCTGGCTGCTCTGCTGGCCCTGAGCCTGTTCCAGTTACTTACTGACTCACTAAAATTCAGGGAGACCTAGGGGGAAAAAACCAAAGTTTAGCACCTCTTCCTTTGAATCTATGTTGTGTCTTTCTAAAGGAGTCCTGAGGACAACTATCAAACTCCTGACCATCAGCACCTCAGGAAAGACTGGCTGAATACAGTTTTGAAAAGAGCACAATTCACAAACCACCACCAGAGTAGAGCAAAATAACCAACCAACATTTCATCTCCTCTCTCAAGGCAGATGGTGAAACTGCTCTTAGCATATATATGTCTTTCCTGCACTGGACCCTTGTATTCTAGGTATGGATTTAGAATAATCCAAGGGACATTTTAGCTAATTATCTCTTTCTAGTGATGGATGAGAATCAGATGTCTTGTAATAATGCTGCTATTATGAGCTTGATTGGCTGCCTTTGATACTCTCACAAAAGCATGCAGGTTATCTCTAATCTGATTTATCTTGTCCAGAAAATAAATTGACTTCCTCAGAGTAGGAAGGCCTCAGAGTTGAGTCACCTACACACCTCATCAGGCAGCAATAGGGCCTGTCCTTCAAGTGAGAAATCAAGCTCCAGTAAAGCATCTCACTCAGTTCTTCCCACAGCTAGCAGGAAGGTTGAAGAGAGGTGGGTACAAGCTGAATAAGTTTTTTGTTGTCCAAAACTAAGCAAGGTAAACGTATTATATTTACTTTTGAAATCAAATGTCATGTTGAAACTTTTTTAATGTAGTGCCAGTGAAATGATCTGACCAGATTTATCTCTATCTTTTCCCTCTCCCCTCCCAAAAATACTCCATGATGTCTCATCACACAGATTCAGTTAAATCAGTCATACATTTTCAGGGTGAGAATTAAAAAAAAAATTAAAAACAGAGTGGAAGATAAAGACTTTGATGCAGTTTAACTTTTCAGAGGTTTCATATTTTCACTTCAGATGATGTTCCTGTCAACTGTCATGGACTAGGCCCTTTTTTTTTTCCCACTAGAGATTTCACACCACCAGTTTGAAGCGGTTGGTCAGTGGCAGGGGGGAACACAGATGCCAGTGTTTCTGGTGTACTGACACATATCAGCTTTACAACTATACCTCATCCAACTTGCATGGTTTACCTTCAGACTACAGCCCAGGCCCTACTGGAACAAAGATGCAGGTGAACAGGAGACAGGCACCTTTCAGGTAAAACTAAGGGAGCCACAGAGCACCTCTAGAAGAGAGAGGTGCTCTGTGCTCCTTCAAGAAAAGGGACCGAGTTTTAGAGTTAATTTCAGCAACAGCCTGCTCAGCTTTTCCTACCATCTGTATTTTGAACGCAGCCTTTCCCGTTGTTACCTACACTTTCATCACCTCGAGACTGAGGTTGTTACCAACACATCCCAGATGGGACTCCATCTGAGCAGGGTGGCATGACTGAAGCAGGGTTAGATACCTCGCTGCCATGTGCTGATGTCAGTGCACAAGTGACAGCTCTGACTGAACTCATCTAGCAGCTGAAGTTGAAGGTGCTGATCAAGATCTGCACTGCCTTACATGGCAAAAGCCCATCCCTCCAAAGAAATTATTTTAGTCCATCTGCCATGTTCCTACAACTGCGGTGAGCCAAGACAAGCAGGCTGAATGCTGCTTCCACAACCACCACAGGTGTGGGACCAGGCATCCTTCAGAACTGGCCTTTTGCCCTAAGGAATTTCTGTGTGAATTGCAGAAAACAACAATGCATTAAGACTTCTGACAAATGAAATTTGCATTTTCCAGAATAAAAGAAAGGTAGAAAAGAGTTTAAGTACTTGCTGGTTTCATTTTAAATCTAAAATAAGTAAGAAGGCCTTAAACTGTGTCCACTGCTAACATCCAATTTAGATGCATGTTAACACATTCTTCTGGGGGTTTTATCAACATATAAACTTCTCAGAAACCCAAATCTGTTCTTTTGTACAGAATTATTTCAAGAAAATCTTGCAGCAGTGCATCTAGTTCCTGTGCTCCCTTCCTGGTAAATACCAAGCCCTTTTTACAAATAGAGACATTTGGATGGAAGGCTGAGAAGCTACAGTGCAACAGTGCCATCGCCTGTCTGCAAAAGTCATTGTCTCTCGGAAAAGTCGAGGACGGAAAGGCTCCACCTGTGCCTGCTGGACCGACACGGAAGGGAACCGGAGAGCAGCAACGCCAGTGCCACGTGCTTCGTGGGAACGCTGCTGGGGAATTCCTCCCTACAAGCTAGGGGTCCTTCCAGCTAGTGCCATCGACTTTGTGTCAAAATAAATTGCCAAGCATTCCAGAAATTATACACTGAAACTCAGTTTTCATATTATCCAGCATGCAGTCTGGGGGAGGGAAAGCATTTTGCATCTTTCTGTAGTAAGCAGAAAGGAGGAAATTCCCACACACTTCTAAAACATCCCTGAAGAAAATCTGTTCCACTGCTTTGCATGTCCACTTCTGTTTCTACTGGAAACAAGAAGCACTTCTTACTAAATGTCTACCCAAACACTGCTCCAGCTGTTACACCCCACAGCTCCACATTCAGAGTTTAAAACCTGAATTAGAATGAAATATTGCAACACAAAGAAGGGGTCCAAAGAAGTTTGGGAGTAAATGGGCAGAGGTACACCCAAAGGTATTTCTCCACAGAATTTTGGATGCTGTTGTGTATCTAATTAGCATTTTTCATTTACAGGACTGCTATAGGGGCTTTCATGGACTAAGAGCATGTGCAAGACACATTTACTCTGAGTCCTTCTTTTTTTTGTCTCTTCTAGATGCTAACTTTCATCCTGTCCATGGTATGAGAACAAGAAGAAGAAACTGAAATTAAGCAACAAGCTGACCATGTCAGTAGTTACTCACAGTCACCAATTCCCTGCATTTAGCAGGAAAAATTCAAGCTAATCATTCTTTGCTAGCATTAGGAACAACTTAAATTCCTGTCTACAAGTGTCATCTTCTCTGAAGGCTTAAAAAAAAATTCCCAACAAACAAAAAATCCCCAAAAATCCCCATGCCACACAACTAATGTATTGCACCATTAGTGCCAATTTCTTGAACATCTCTCAGTTAAGTGCAAGTAAAGCCAGAGCCATTTGCACAATCTCCTCCAATCTCTTCTTACAGAATAGAACTAAATCAGTCCTGCAGACCAAAAGCAGGCCCCCCTTCTAACCAGGGGGAAGTTTTTATCTCTCACCTGCTATCGATCCTCTCCTACAGGCTACAATCAGATTACTTTAAAGAAAAGTTAAATCACAAATGTCAGAGGTTTCTCCGATTACCCTGTTTCAATCACAGTTCAAACCCATCTTTAAAGCAGCTGTAAACTGATTCATTGTGTTTTCTCATATCAACTTTATTATGGTGACTTTGGCTGAATAGGTCCAGGGAATTAGAGCCTTTTAAATCACTGAAGTCCAAAGTATTGCCTCTTACAATTGGTCTCTTGGGAAACCGCTACCGCAACCTAACTGCAGATTTTGCAGTTCTTATGTGGCTGCCCTGTGATCCCCTTGCTTCATTGGGATAAATAAATTTTCAGTGACCTTCTACCCTGTTTCTTCTACACCCACATTGTGCCTCCTTCTGGGGACCAGTGATGGAACTTCACTGGGACCTGATCATCCCTGGCAAGCCAGGTCACACATGATCTTTTCAGGGCAACAGAAGAAAAGCCTACAAGGAAAAGCAAAAAAGAAGGCCTTACCCTTTATTCACTGCTGTCCCAAGAATACTTTCAAGAATCCTCAGCTTCCTTCTTGGTGGTTATGGGTTCTTGTATTAAAATGGTCTTCCAGATAACCACCCTGCATGACAGGTTCAGCTCACTATTAATGTTCCATTTCCAATTGCAGCTGGCATTAGCTCAAAGCTCATAAAGTGACTCCATGGGGGATATGATAAAAATGACAGACACATTGCCTGAAATATTTTACTTCTTATTTTCATAAGCCTGAAATATTTTATTAGAATCCTATCTATATTAGAAGCAGAATCTGATAGCTACCTAATATCTGAGCTTCCACTAAGCAAGTCAGCTTCCACTTTGTTGTAAACAGGTTATTATAATAAAAACTAACTTGCTAGAGCCTTTTCACAAAACAAATCAGGGGGCACAGGACATGACAAAGAAAACAAAATAAAATCTAACCTCTGAAGTTAATAGATTGTCAGCACATAGTAGTTAACTTCATCTTAGACATATCTGGATATCTGTATGTTTTTTGAAGACTGATGTGATCTCTTCCTCCTCAAGTACTTTGCAATTACCTTGATTTAACTATGTGTGGTTAATAACTGGTTTTAACTGTTGTAAAAGCCCACAGCAGCAAGTGGAAAGTCAATGACAGCAAGATAAGATCAACCTACCCAAATAAAGATGCATCAATGACCAGTATCACATAAGGAAAACCACCCAGCTACAGACAAACTGATATGACTGAGAATTAGCTATGTGACGTATCCAAAGAAACAAATATCTCATCAGTTATAATTTAATGAGGAAATACTGCTATGGGAGTCACCAGGTGGTGCTGTTAAAAATGTACATTTTACTAGAGAAATTATGTCTATTCTTTGAAGAGATACTGTGCTATTAAGCTCTCTCTCTGTTGAGGTGTAATCTTGGAGCAGAATTATGCTAGGAAGAAACAGTTAGTATTTGACTATTGAACCAAATCTCCCAAGAGGGAGTTCCTCATGCCATGCTCCTGAGATCCTCTGCTCCTACACTGAATTTATAGGAAGCCTTGTTTAATTTATACTGAGAAAATACATAGATTTTGCCTCTTCCATAGGGAAAATTGACTTATGCAGCCCCAGCTCCAGGATAAAACTGAAGAACAAGATTAAACCCAAAATATGTCCTGGATCTAAGAGACGGCAAATTATTTCCACCAGGTGAACAGAATTACCTGGTTAGTTCTGAGACTTTCCTCTTTCTGTGGTGCTCCCTCATAGAATATGCAAGTGGTGGTTATTAAACAGTGGAGAGACCATTACTTGAAATATGGGATAAAAAAATTTTTGCCTTACAATAGGTCTTTTTTGAGTTCTGACCACAAGCAGCCTAAGCACCATCCTCACTGAGGATGACATAAAACTAAGATCTACATGGAGATGCAAAACTTCTTAGTTCAGTATTGTGAGTTATGGTGTGCCTAAAACAATTATCCTGGCAAAGGCATGGAAGGAATTTATTCCTGTTCAATTAACAAACTTAAAAACAAAAAAGCTTATTTTCCAAAAGCTTATTTTCTTTCTACTCCATAGGAATAGAGTTCCATACAGCTGGAATAATACAAAAGTGAATTTGGAACCAGGATCATGAAAATTCTTCTTTGGTCTGTGGTAAAATTAATATACATTACACCACTAACAAAAAATTTTCTAAAGAACTCCACCACCTTAGCAAACTGGAAAAATGTTTCAGAAGAGAAAGTAAAATGAGAAACATCTTCCAGCAGAAAAGGTAAAATGCAGAACATCTTCCAGCAGATTCCTTGCTATATATTTATTGCTGCTATTTGAAAAGTGAAGAGAAGTATTTCCTAAGGAACCATTCATATGAATTTTATATGGGCAATTCATTTTCACACTCTCTTGATTCTGGGTAGGATACTGTTATTTTTGTGCTGGGTAGAACAAGGTCTACTCCAAGCCACTTCTCAAAGAGTGTGATTTCCTTCAAAGCTAAAGCAATCTTGCTGGCAGAGAGCTTCACCTTCAAAAGATGACAAGATAAAGCCAGCATGATGGAAGAGAAAAATATCCTGTGAGTATGGCATGTGCCTCTCTATGTTTCATCTTTAAAATACTTGTATCATGCTAGCGGTGACAGATTCTTCTCCAGGAAATAGGGAGTTCTTACTGCAGAATCTACTAGAAGGATTTAAAAAATGAAAAAAAAAATTTTTTTTTTTTAAATTTGCAAAAAAAATCCTACTCTCTGCCACCAGGAAGTTCACAGAATACTTAAAACTGCGTCAAAGAATAAGTCAATTCACATTCAATTACCAAACACCAGCCCCCTCACAGCAGTCATGTAAAGTGCCACAGGAGCTTCCAAAGCTTTATATGAAAGGTCAAGGATTTAACTGCACATTTTCTAGACATAAAGGTGTAGTAAAACAAAAGTAGAAAAAATATGCAGTCCTCCCCAGCTGGCATCCAAAGTTTTTGTTAAATCTTTAATGCCACAATGTTTCAAGTTCAGTGTCTGTCAGCTGCAACTGGAAATATTTACAGATCCTGAAAATCACCGAGTTTGCAAGAAGCCTCTTTTTGTATCACTAAAGATCCTAGCACAGAGTTACAGCTGTGCTTACACTGTCTCAGCCAGGACTCCAGGCATGTCCCTTCTGCTGTGGCCAGTGGCACTGTCCTTCCCCATCTTATGCCAACAGGAGTCTGGGACTGCTTCAGATTTAGGAAATTCTAGATGAGTATAAAAGCTCTCTGGGTTGGAGGAGATATTTTAATATTGTTTTAATTTTTTTTT